>JALMQS010000088.1:1722128-1946618 GCA_024734495.1 Forficula auricularia | reverse complement strand
ATCAAAAATAACTTTTGGTTCTCATCTAATACTTGAGGAATAACCTTGTTACATTCCATTTTTGTCTGTCCGCATTTTGACCATTAATGATAACCAGTGCTGCAGACTGAAGAAACGGCTTAAGGAGTAGTTGTTTCGCGACCAATACTAGCAAAAAGTTAATGCTAGAATATATAGATCAGACAATAAGGATTCATAATTAATAAGCCCCAAAACTTTTTGCCTGAATTTTTATGTACCACTACCCAATCTCGTGCTCGTTTGACAAATCTGACAACATTGTCTGAGGTTGAATATTTTTATCATAGAGATGACACATAAAATACATTATAAAGGGAGATTTATAAAACCAAAAATAAGCTGATTGAAGGCTGTTTGCGACCATGGCTGAAGCGAAAAAACGTCAAAAAAGCAATAAAGTTAACCCACTTCTTAGGTTAAATAAATGCGTTGTTGTTGAGCTTGTTTTTAATGTAAATTTTTCATTTTACATTATTATCTCAGAAACTGTGTTGTAACTATGAATTAAAAATTTCTTAAAAAATGTATTAGTTATGTTTTTTTTATTTTTTTTTTTTTTATTTTTTTTTTTTGGCTTTTCGGCCTTTCTAACCATAAGCCATTTTACGATACTATATATTTTTTAAATTTGTCCCTATCCCGGGGGTCAGATTTTAGCCGAATGCCTCGAGTCGGATTCGAACCCAGGTCCACTTGGTTAGCAGGATGATGCGCTACCGACTAGCCTATTCTGACCCCCCATAACTAGTTATGGTTTAATGTTGGTTTAGTTTTTATAACAATGGTAAGAAGAGTTTCTTAATTATAATTAAATATGTATGTAAACTTTCCGATATCCCGTATAGTCCAATGTATAAGAGTCTGAAAAACTCTAACTTTGGAATTTAATATCTCCGGAACTATATTGTTCATCAATTTCGTTTTGCCACCAATCGATGCACAAGTATTTCAATAATAATCTGTCTAAATTTCAAAAAAATCTAAGAAAACCCATATTGTGAAACAACTACCATAAAAAAAAAGAATGTATATAGTATAAGGTGCCCGATGTATATAAGATCTACTTTTTATCTCGAAAGTGTGTCGCGATCGATTTGTCCAAGCGGTGGGGGGGGGGGGGGGGGCAGAGACGCCGCCCCCCCACACACACATAGAACTTTATTTTCAATTTTAAAATTTTTAAAAAAATAAATGTTTTTTTTTTAATTTTTTTACAAATTTCATATCTCATATTTTAAGTTCATTAAAATAAAAAAAAAATTGTTATAAATTCCCTGTCGATTTGGCCGCCGTTTTTTGGCCTCTGCGTGCGACGCACGTGTTGCACTCCCGCCAGGCACGGGCCTGTATGGGGGGGCGGTCGCCCCCTCCGCCCCTCCCGTGGATCCGCCTTTGATTTCAGAGGGGATTCATCCTCTCAGGACCGAACCTAAGAACTAACATGCTCACTGTAAAAACATATAGTAAATTTACATTTTTTTAACAGTGTAACTACAATGTCCTTCAGTCTACCAGAGCATTGTACTCCTAAACTAAATAAGATTCAAACTTGAAATTAAAAAAATTACTATCGGCGAGAGATTTTGGTCTCGAGGTTGTGAGCTGATTGACTGTCTGTCCGGCAAGACATGTTAGTTCTCAGGTTCTTTCTCTTTTAAAAAAACATTGGTTAATCTGTACCCGAGCTGATTTTTAAAAAACATTCAAACTACCATATTTTCAAAAAAAAAGATGCTCAAATCTATAGTTTTATAAATGTATATTATTTATTGAATTAATTGGAATTTACATGAAAACTATCTGTAAGTAAATAAAAATTATAACATTAAAATAATTCAAGCTAAAATACTATAATAGTTTATAAAATAGAAAATTTAAAAAAATCCTTATTACCCCATTTGAGGTAATTTACCCCGGTTCCCCGACCGCTGGTCTAGGTAATTTCAGGCTAAACATTTTTTGGAAAACAATTCACCAAAGCATCAGATCACCAATATAAATTGTTTGTCACCGTTAATTTTAAATATCCAGTGATATCTGATTAATAACAAATGAATAAACATCTCTGGATAAGTCGAGCACCGATTCGTTGCAGTTTATTTGTGTTTATGCTTAACTAATAAGAATAAATAAAAAAAATTCTTTCATAATAATGAGTCAGACCAAGATGACCAGGTCACGTGATTAGATTTATCTATCTATATATAGTTGCATCTGAAGATAATACCGGGCTCGCCTAGGAGAGCGTCAGTCGTTGGAACCCCTCAATTGAAATCTCCCACGACAGACAATGAGACTTCTCTGCGGGACATTGGTCGCTTTCGGTGAGTGAGCAGAAAATGCATTTCTTAGATTATTCTTAGATTTCGGAAGCCCTTTAAACACTGCTGGGCTGGGGGGAGGTAATTTTTTTTTTGAAAAAATCAGAATTTTATCAAAATAATGTAGGGATTTATTATTACAGGGGTGGCCACATTGTTTGGAGATTAATGGTTTATTAAAAAAAAACACCTTTTTTTATTTTATAAAATACTAGCTGCAAGGCCCGCCTTCGGCGGCCCTTTTGCTAGCCAGGGGGCACGCCCCATACAGACAGACATACAGACAGACATACAGACAGGAATTTTGTTGAGGGTGTTTTCGTTCATAACTTTGCTTGAAACGTGTGCAACCAAAATTTGGCGTGATTTGGACCAATGTACAGACAAAACCTTAATTATATATATATAGATACATTTATCTATATCTAAGTAACATATATTTTTTGCTCTACTTTCTTATAATATTACAAATTATAAATTAATTTAATTTTTCTATTATTATTTTTTTAATTAAATTATTATACAGGGTGTGGCATAAAGATCTACCACATTTTGAAGAGATATAAAAAGAGATATAAAAAGATATATAGAGAGATAGATATAAAGAGATATAAAAAATTTAACTAGAAAAAACCAAATATATTTTTGAAAATAAAATATTTTTTTTCAAATGTATTTTAAACATTATCAGACAAAAGGGGGGGGTAAAAAAAATTCTAGCCCTTTTGACCAAACTCAACTAAATTCTGTATATATATTCTGTGGATCCCCAGAAGGCTAGAAATGCAAAAATTAACCAAATTTTGTATACATAGTTTGGTCGAAAGGGCTAGAATTTTCATTTTTGACCCTCCCTCCATTTTGGGTGGTTAGTTTTTGCATTCCTAGCCTTCTGAGGCTCTACAGAATATATATACAACATTTGGTTGATTTTGGTCGAAAGGGCTAGAATTATTCAAGAGGTTCAAGAGCCGCACGAGATTGACTGAAGAGCCGCATGCGGCTCGCGAGCCACGTTGTGGCCACCTCTGTGATTATTATACTATATATATATGAAAGATATTAATTTGCCGATGGTAATAGATTCAAATTTACTAGAAAATCATAATCATAAGGTGGTGTCATCTATTAAATCCGATGGAATGGAATATTTTTAATTATATGTCCAAGGGTTGTTTTTCACCCCCTCGGAATTGAACCCGAGTGCCAGTAAGCAATCCGGGCAATCTGGCTCACCTGCAGGTTGCGAACCTCTCTGACATATGTACACGCGTAAAATATTTTACTCAAAGATTGTTATTTTAATTTGTAAAATTTCGCGATATAGTGATTCTAAATTTAAACATATAGCCATGCCATATAATTTAAATAAAGATCGTTGAGTGCTCGAATTTTGAAGAAATTCAAAATTCGAATGGCAATGGAATGACTTTTCCTAATTAATTCAAATAGATTCAAATTTACTAGAAAATCATAAGATGGTGTCATCTATTAAATCCGATGGAATGGAATATTTTTAATTATATGTCAGATGGGTTGTTTTTCACCCCCTCTGACATATAATTAAAAATATTCCATTCCATCAGATTTAATAGATGACACCATCTTTATGATTTTCTAATTATAAATATATATGTTAAAAATTTTTAAAGATATTTTATATTTGATTTTCGTGTATTTAGAATTATATTTACTAGTGTCAACTAGAAGTTTTAGAATAGGGGCGTCCCCAATGATCCCCCTGAAAGTAAGGTATCTAAGTACTCTTTCTTATTTGTGTTTAGATTAATTTTGATTAATTATTAGTAGGGTTCGCATTTTGCATAAAATGCATGTTTTTTTCCTTGATTGCTATCCTTTAATCTTTTTGTTATCTGGGCGTTTTAGGGTATCAGGACTCACCAGAAATCTTGTTTCGCATATAAATGCATATTTTGGAGTTTAAGTGCATGATTTGCATAGAGTATTTAACGATTTAAGCTATATTTTGCATATTTGTGTTATTTTTGTCTCTCGTTTGTTGGCAAATCAGAAAAATAATTGAAGAAGAATATTAGAGACAGAGAAGGTAGGTCACAGGTTTCAAACCATTTTTGACCCCCACCTATCCCTCACTGTCAAACAAATCAAGAAAATTTAGAAATAATTAAATAATATTTTTTATGAAAATTATTCTAAAATTGAATGTAATGGAAGGCAGCCCAGAGGTAGTGAGGGAAGAAAAAATTAACACATATAAAATAAGGTGTAATTTATTGGAATCTTTCACTACCTTTCCTTTCAAACCGACGTTTCGGAGGATTTTTCCCTCCTTCTTCAGGGTTTTTCCAAAGGAGGGAAAAATCCTCCGAAACGTCGGTTTGAAAGGAAAGGAGGAAGGATTCCAATAAATTACACCTTATTTTATATGTGTTAATTTTTCTTTCCTCACTACTCTGGCTGCCTTCCATTACATTCAATTAAAGTTTCTACCAGTCCGTCTCTCTCCAAGAGAAAATTTCGTTACAAAAATTATTCTAAAAAATAAAAAAAATATTAAATTTCTTTTAAAAATAAACTTTGATAACATTAATTTGATTAACCGACTTCAAAAAAGGAGGAAGTTCCTCAATTCGAATGAATTTTATTAAATAATTTGCAGTTGTTTCTTAAATTTTTCTAAAATTTTAAAGAGAAATAAATCACTCAGTTGTTCTATGCTAAAAATATAAAAAACCCGAATTTCTTTAAATTTATTTTCGAAAGGATTGGAGAAATTAATTGGATGGATTAATTTCCGCAATATGGTATTGGAATAATTATCGGAAAAAGAGGTTTTTTTATTTAATTAGTTTTTCCTCTTATTAAAAACAAGGACTAAAAGATGATCAAGGACACTCGATGGTGGAGAAGTAATCTCCGGAGTCGAAGCTAAAATACAATGTATACATTAATTCATGTAAAATAATTGGTTTAATAAAATTTATATCGAAGATTGGGGATGATTGAAGAGGAAGAATAATGGAATTGGAATAATTATCGGAAAAAGAGGTTTTATTTAATTAGTTTTTTCCTCTTATTAAAAACAAGGACTAAAAAGATGATCAAGGACAGTCGATGGTGGAGAAGTAATCTCCGGAGGTCGAAGCTCAAACACAATGTATACATTAATGTAAAACAATTGGTTTAATAAAATTGGAAAGAAAAAATATCTTCGGATATCGGAAAAGAGGTTTTTTATTTAATTAGTTGTTTCCTCTTATTAAAAACAAGGACTAAAAAGATGTTGGCAGGCTTAAGAATATCAAGGACAGTCGATGGTGGGAAGTAATCTCCGAAATCGAAGTTCAAATACAATGTATACATTAATTCATGTAAATTCTCAATCTCCTGAATTTTTTGGGGAACACCCACATTTTATAGTTTTATTGTTGTATGGTTCCAGGTCTCTGTACCCTGCTTAACTTAGACTTTCTTTTTTATTTGAAAGTATCTCCACCCCACATTCGAATTCTTATATTTCATAAAGTATTAATGATTTGAAATTTTATATTTATAATTTCTATAATATATGTGTAAAATACACAACCATATTCAAATTTATCTAATATAACTACATACTGGTTCATGTTGAACTAATGTATCAACTTTGTCTCTCTATCAACTTTACATTTCTCATTTGTTTAATAGCTTCATGTGTTTTAATTGCAATTAAAAATAATATTAAATAGCTATATTAATATCTCTGATTTTTACAATCCATATAGCGTACACCTTATGCTAATTTTACGACTACAGCACTGCGCATATTCCTTATAAATTAAACAGCTCTGCTCTTCTGACAAACATCATTTCTAATATGATTGTTTATGATTATTTTGTTTCAGGATGTCTACTCGTCTCCAGTTTGGGGCTAGATCTCTTCCCAGAAAATCATCAATTTATTTATCATTACAAAGGACATCTTAGAACAGGTGTAACAAAACCATCTCATTTTGGAAATTTTTGGGAATTTGAAGGTCACTTACATGTCGAAGGTGGTCCAGATGGTCTTGCTCTTTTCAAAGTAATATTAATGTTTGTTATTTTTATCAAGATCACAATTAAAACTTGTTTAATTGGTTTCTAGCTGGTCGATGTCCATTTAGGCAAATACAACGGCGAAATAACCAAGGAGGAATTTAATTCCCCGGACCCTCTGGTCCCTGCGAAGGAATGGGTGACCGAGCACCTGGCCAGCCCCTGGGTGGCAAGGTATCGCGATGGAATCGTCACCGAAGTCGATTTGGGTCCAAATACTGACAAACGGATCGATATTGATAATATTAAACGATCCATTGTCTCCAGCATGCAGATTGACCTCCTCAACCTGAATAATAGCACAGTCAACGTCTGGGATACCAAAGAGGTGGGTGCTTTTTTGTTTTTTTCTCGGGAAACTCAGGGCATCTAACCCGTTATATTTAAATTCAAACACTGGTGCGCAGTGGTTAAAGGCATGAATTAAAGTGAATTTAAATATAAATATAAGTGAGAGGCGTTTTTTCGAGTCCCAACACTCTTTCGCGATCAAATTAGAAAAGTGCCGGACCACTTCATTCGTCAATACGTATATCCCCATGTCTTCAAGGAACTGGAACTCTCTTCCAGCCTCCATCTTTCCCAGCACTTATAATCTTCAAACCTTCAAACCCCGAGTGCATAAACACCTACGTCTCCAACCTCTCACTTAATCAACTTTCTCTTTTCTTCGGTAATGCAAGGGTCTTTCGAGATCCATAGGGGCTGCATCTTTACTGGTGCACTCCTTCTTGCATTCGATTGCATTAAAAAAATGAATTTTTTTTCTTGTCATTTAGTGGTGTTAAGTTTAATCATTAAGATAATTTATTTTAAATATAAAAGGTTAAACATTAATTATGTGCTTTGGTACGGAAATTTAGAAAAAAATCAAAAAGAGGATTTGATCTATTTCACCTATAAATAGCTCAATCATTGCTTATTAGGTACATTTAAAGAATTAATGATATATTTTAAGCTAGGTTTCCTTGCGTAATCCAATTTGGATTAATATTTACGGGAGATAAAAAATTCAATCAAAACAGTGGCGTAACCAAAGATTATAATGCGCCTTCATCTATTGTCTTCTACTTGGAAATAGGTGGAAGTAGGTGTATACGATATTAGTTCGCGGTTCACCCCTCGTTTAATATGCTTGTAACTTAATTTTGCTATTTCATATTTTTATTTATAATAAGTAATAGAATTTAGTAATACAAAAATTTATTTAACAGTGGTAGTGCCGGGCCCCTTTTTTGGATCCGAGCTCGGGGCTAACTACCCCCCTCTCGTCGGGCCTGATAACACATGAGTTAATTTTAACTTAAAATTATTCAATTATTTTAATTAGATAATCTGAAGAGGGTATCATACACCATATTGTTGATTGTTCCTTGAGGGGCATAAATGAACATATTTTCAGTATATACTATATTTGAAAATATTTTGTTTTCCCGGGAGTAGCAGGGCTGTTGATTTATAATGAGAAATCAGGAGGTCGTCCTTAGCTTGATGCAAACGATTGTGTGGCTAGAGGTTGCTTAGACAACAAAGACGAATTTTCTCTATCTAATCAGGCGATTGACCACAGGAGAGCTGACAGATCATCATCATTAAGTGTACAGTCCTAAGACTGGTTTGACGCAACCACCCGTCTCCACTCGACTCTGTCCCCCGCCAGCTGTTTGACCTCTCTAAATGTCTTGCATCCCATATTCCCAATTATTTGGTTGAAATATTCTAATCTGGGCCTTCCCCTTCCCCTTTTCTTTCCCACCTCCCCTCCAAGGTATCATCCCCTAAGCAGTCCGCCATGTCTCAGTGTGTGCCCCATCATCTGACCTCTTCTCTTCTTCAGACTCTTCCACAAGGTTCTTCTTTCTCCGATTCTTACAAGAACTTGTTCATTTGTAATTTTATCCATCCATTTGATATTCATCATTCTTCTGTAGCACCACATTTCGAAAGCCTCTAATCTCTTTCTCTCCGCTTCTCTAATTGTCCAGGTTTCACACCCGTACATGGCTATGCTCCATACATCCATACATATGTCTTCAATAGCATCTTCCTGTGTTCTACTAAGCTAATTGAGGAGGAGCATAGTAGTTTTTGTTTTGAATTAAACCCCAATTTTTGCTTGGGCAATTCTTGATTTAATTTCATTTTCGCTCCTCCCATGCCATGTTATTTTACTTCCTAGGTAGCGGAATTCCTTAATTCCTTCTAGGTGTTCTTGGTTAATTTTGATGCATTCCTATCTCGTTTTTTTGTACATGCATACCTTGGTTTTATTCTTGTTTATTTTCATTTTCATTTCTTCTATTAGGATTTGGTTAATTCCATTCAGGGCGTCCTCTAATTCTTTTTTGTTTTTGCTTCCTAGAAGGGCAATGTCATCGGCAAATCTTAACATAGCGATCTTTTGACCTTGGATTTCGATCTTGACAGATCAAATATTTCTAATTAAAAACAATATATATATATATGTTCATTTGAATCATGCAGAAGACAACCTCACATTTTCAATACTTCCTTACACATGAAAAAGCAATATCGCTTAGATTTACTCAAAAAACAGGCATGAGAGTATATATGGTTGCATAACTTTTAGCGGATTTTTCAGAGTAATCTCGCTTTATATTTTAAAAGAAAAATGAAATAAATTTGAAATTTTTCTTCATATTGATTTGATCGTTAATATATTGAAATTTTTAATATATTAAATAAATGTGCTAGTATTTAACATGTACTCATAATATTTTATTTTAATTTTTTTTAATTTCAGGAGAATTCGTTTGGCTCTTGTTTGACGTCTTATACTTCTATGAAGACTTCTGCAGATGAAATCCAAGTTAAAAAGTTTATCGATCATGCAAAATGTAAAAATCCCAAATTAAAATTGGACTACGGTTCCAGTTTACCTATCGATACTTGTCTTCAACAAAAGGTTTTATTTATTTATTATTTTATTTGTAAATAACTATAATACTATTTATATATTGATTGAATTCTTAAGGTCTTACTCTATGAACAAGAGGATACAAATCGAAATCTATTTTTAATTTAGAATGAGTCAATTGAGCTTAGTGATAAATACATTTCCAAATTTATTATCATATTATTCTACATTTTTTTAATATATTGTATATTATATATTATTTTTAATATATAAGCATGGAACTGATATTTAACATATGATTCATAATTTTTGTCATGTTAATCGTTAGATTTAATGGGAAAAGACAGCGAATAATAATACATTGAATTCAGAAATCCATTTGTCAATAAATTTAATAAAATCAATCTAAAGCGAAAATAGATTTAAAATTGTTTTCTTCTGTTCGTAGATGAAATAATTATTATGTATTGTACAAGAAGGGAAGGACTTAATGCCAACCCCCTTCCATTTGATGGAAGAGGCCTATATTCAGCAGTGGATTGTCGATATCGACAGGCTGATGATGATGATGATGATGATGATTGTACAAGATGCTGTAATTGGGAAGATTTATTTACGAAACGTCCTCAAGATTGTAATAAATATTTTGAAAAAACTAGCACGAGTGTTTTCAAAACTGATATACCAGTTTTCTCGCCATGGCCGGTGGTATAGTCTGGTTTGATGGGGTAAAGATTTCATGTTTTGGTGGTTGAATTATTTATTGAACAACCTGGATTGGACATTTTTTTATGGTCTGGGCGGAGGTCGAAGGTATCTTTGGATACGGGTCATAAACAGCTGAAGGTTATATGTTTCGGGGAAGACAGTGGCTCGAGTCTCTAGAGGTCATAGAGATAAAAGAGTTGCCGAAAGCGCTTGTTCGATTTTTATTCAATTTGACAGCGAAGGAGTGCTGAGCGTTCGAAAACCCCGTGTTTCTCGTAAAGAAGGCTTTAGGGGGGATAATTGATTTCAGATCGACTGAACAAACACCGTGATAGTATCTATAGTACTGGGAAAGGGCAGAAACGTTTCTTCGGTGAGCCAGGGAGTCGAGTGAGTTGGCTAGAGCCAGGTCTCCTATTAGTTTAATTGCTCGCTTATGAATCGCATCAAGTGTAGCAAGAGAATGCTTGGGGGCCCCTCTCCACAGATGAGAGCCATATTCGAGACAGGGATGAATTTGAGCCTTATACAGTGTAAGAAGTTGACTGGGAGTATAATAGCGTCTAGACCTAAATAGGAGACCAAGCTTGCGCGCTGCAGCTTTAGCAGTGGTTGAGATATGGTCATTCCAAGAAAGGTCAGATGCATAGCATTGAAATTTTATCTCTTTAGGAAAAATAGAAAAATCAATATCAAGTCCAATAAATTTTTTCTTTAATTATGCAAGATTATCCGGAATTGACCAGATAATTTCTATCTAATAACCACGGTTATAGATTAGATTATATTTCTAGCTGCATTTTTATTTATTGCGAATCTAAATATTTTAAATTCTTTAAAAATAATATTTGTTTAATATAAAAAAATAAACCCTATTTTTAATCCTTTTTATAGGGCAATTTGGAGAAATCTAGCAATACTCAGAGGAAATACATTTTGACCCATCCAAAAGATAATCTAAACAAATTGAAATTAATTCGAATGGAATCATCAACAGCCAATTTATTCTTGCCATTCCGTCAATATGGAAATGCTAAATACTCCTATTCAACGTAACACGATTTCATTTATTTATTTATTTTTAATATAAATAATTATACATTGTTTTTTCTCTTTTATAGACAAAAACTTAAATTGGAATCTTCGACCGATTCAATTGCTACTAAAACCGCTTTTACACCTGGAAAGCAAACCATTTTACATTTTCACATTATGAAGAAAGTTTTTTTCATTAAAGAAAGGGTATATTGAGAAAAATATACGAATAAATCAAATATTTTTGACTAATGTACATAATTTTATAGGCTCTTGAAGTTTTGGATTCCATTATAAAAGAAACTAGTGCTGATGAACAAAAAGTTGAGGAAGAAAATGTATCACAAAATATTTACATTTTGAAAAGGTTGCTTAAAACGGCAACAAAAGAGCAAATATTGGATTTCATCAAAGAGGCCTCCAATAAAGGAGAATCACACAAGTTAATAACATATTCATATTCTGTATCATAAATACATATATGTAGTAACCCCGAATTTTCATAAATACCAATGGAGATTTGGTGGCGAGGCAGTCCAAGCATAATGAAAAGAACAAATTCCGAATAATAATAATAAATAAATATTTTATTGAACTCTTTAAGGTAGTTGTTTCACCAAATGGGATTTCTTAGGATTTTTTAGAAATTTATGTTAGATAGATTATACATATTTAATTATAATTGAAAGTAATGGAAGGCAGCCCAGAGGTAGTGATGAAAGAAAATTAACACATATAAAATAAGGTGTTATTTATTGGAATCCTTCCTCCTTTCCTTTCAAACCGACGTTTCGAGGATTTTTCCCTCCTTCAGGGTTTCAAAGGGTCAATGAATGAAACAAATAAAATGTTTCCTTCTTCTCTCCACAGTAGTGTTCAAAAACTTTCTTCATTTGTAACAAAAGGCATAGAAAGACAAATTTTTTTTCCTTCTTTTCTTAATTAGAGAAGAAAAGAGATTAAATTAAGAAAAGAAGGAAAAATTTTTTTTGTCTTTCTATGCCTTTTGTTACAAATAAAGAAAGTTTTTGAACACTACTGTGGAGAGAAGAAGGAAACATTTTATTTGTTTCATTCATTGACCCTTTGAAACCCTGAAGAAGGAGGGAAAAATCCTCCGAAACGTCGGTTTGAAAGGAAAGGAGGAAGGATTCCAATAAATTACACCTTATTTTATGTGTTAATTTTTTCTTTCCTCACTACCTCTGGGCTGCCTTCCATTACTTTCAATTAAAATCTCTACCAGTCAGTCTCTCTCCAAAGAAAATTTCGTTGCAAAAAAATATTTAATTATAATTAAGTAACTCTTCTTACCATGGTTATAAAAAACTAAACCAACATTAAACATTAACTAATAAATTTTTCAAGAAAATTTTAATTCATTGTTACAACACAGTTTCTGAGATAATAATGAATAAATAATGGAAAATGTATAATCAAAAATTCACACTAAAAACAAGCTGGCAATAATGCATTTATTTAACATAAAAAGTGGATTAACTTTAGTAATTTTTTGATGTTTTTCCGCTTCAGCCATTGTCTCAACAGCTTTCAATCGCTTATTAAGAACTTTTTGTTTTATAAATCTCTCTTTTTAATGTACTTTATCTGAAATTTCTATTATAAAATATATACAAGCTCGAACAGTGTTGTCAGATTTGTCGAACTAGCACGGGATTGGCTAGTAGTGGTACATAAACAGCAAAAACTTTTGGTCTTATGAATCCTTATTGTCTGTTCTATAGTATATACTCTAGCATTAATTTTTTCCTAGTATTGTCGCAAAACAACTACCTTAAAAAAAAATTACAAAAAACTTACAAACGATGTATACATAAAAATTACTTAATTTTTTTACTTTATTTAAATTTCGTCTTCGAGCGAAAGCTCTCCATCCGACTTCCTATGTTTAATAATTATACAACAAATTCCGAATAAAATCATTTATTTCAATGCGATTTTTAATATTTAAAAAACCCACACTTTGAAGGATATTTCCTCTTTTTTTATAGGATTTAAATTGGGCTGCCTCAAATCTCGATTTATATTTATCATCCTGTCTTGAAGAAAATACTTCTAATATTTCCAAATACTCTTTTTTTTCAGAAATTTTTTGATTAATTCCTTTGGATTGATTAATACAAAATCAGCCCTCGAAGTGTACATTGAGTTATTCAAAGAAAATAAAATTGTTAAACCGATACTCAATGTGGTACAAACAATTGAGTATCCTACTGAAAAATTATTGGATCTATTTTCTGAGGTATTTTCTATCTTTTTCTTTTAATCTTATTACATCTTATTCCCAAATTAATTATTCATTAATTTCATTTCCACCATCTCTAATCCAGGGCTAAATATACGAGGTTTGTTCAAAAGAAAAGGTGAAGTTTGAATTTTTTAAAAAGTATTTATTTATTCATCAATATCCAGTTTTTCCCCCTCAGATATAATGCACTTATGCCAGCACTTCTGAATTGCGCTTTTCGGTATGGCCATCAGCTCGTTCTTCAATTCTGACTTTATCTCATCAATTGTGGCAAAACGCTTTCCTTTCATTGGTCTCTTCAGTTTTGGGAATAAGAAAAAGTCCCAGGGAGTCAAATCTGGTGAATAGGTGGTTGAGGCATGGTTAGGGTGTTGTTTTTGGCCAAAAAATCACGAACAAGCATTGATGTGTGAGCTGGTGCATTATCGTGATGCAGAATCCATTATTTTTTTCCCACAATTTCGATCGTTTGAGCCGTATTGCTTCACGCAAACGTTGCATAACTTCCATGTAGTATTCCTTATTAACCGTACGACCTGTTGGCAAGAACTCATGATGCACCACGCCATTGTAATCGAAGAAAACAGTGATCAAAACCTTCACATTTGATCGAACTTGGCGTGCTTTTTCGGTCTTGGCTCATCTGGCCGCTTCCATTGGTGATTGGACCTTGGTTTCGACGTCATAACCATATACTCACATTTCGTCATCAGTTATGACCCTTTTGAGCAAACCTGGATCGTCGTTGACGTCATTCAACAACTTCTGAGCGATACTAATGCGACGTTGCTTTTGCTCAAAATTTAGCAATTTTGGAACAAACTTCGCTGCCACACGTTTCATGCCCAAAACATTCCATGGCATTAGCTGATTGATATGCCAACATCCTCTGCAACTTCCCTAATAGTGATTCGACGATTTTTCCAAAACAATTTTTTTCCCTATTTCAATGTTTTCTTCACTTGTTGACGTGGTTGCAACTCCAGGACGCTCATCGTCATCAACATCTTCTTGGCCTCCTGTAAAGCGCTTGTACCTCTTATAAACACTTTTTTGAGACAAAGTGGACCCGCCGAATGCCACAGTCAACATTTCAAGTACCTTGGAGCACTTTATTCCATTTTTAACGCAAAATTTAATACATATTCTTTGATCCATTTTTTTCAAAAGTCAAAAATAGAAGAACACACACAAACGTGACTAACCTTTTCAGTTGTCAACAACAAACTACTAATCCAAATGGGCTGATAATGCCAACATATGACTAACACATGTGTATCAACATAACAAAAAAAATTCGATAATCAAATGTACACAGCCCCCGAAAATTCAAAATTAACCTTTTCTTTTGAACAAACCTCGTATTATTTTGGAAATTAGAATAAGAAATTTGCATCAATCATAAGCTTCAAATCTCCTTTCATTTTTTTTTCTTACTTATTCTACATTATTAAAATACTTAATTATCAAGTTTTCTTTTTCCACTATTATTGAATCCATTGGTATCGAATGATATCTGTACATGTATTGCTATATTTATTCATTTCTCTATTCATTGTAGGACATGATGGATGATCCCGAAATAGTCAGTGCATTTTCCATCTTGGTCGGGCGTGTTTGTGAAGAGTCTTGTAATCCTGAAACTATCGCTAAGTGGGACACATATTTCATGAAAAAATTCCAAGGTTTATATTCTTCATTAAATAATAATAATATTCTAAACTATATAGTCCAGTCAAATTGGGTTTTTAACAGGAAAGTTTTGGGGTAGCTCTGTTTATTTTCATATATATGTTTTTTGGAGCGCTGAATCCAAATCTGAGGTCTCCCACCAAAATTTCGTGACACAACATTGTATTTCGAAAAAAGTGCGAGTTTTTTGGTGATCCGGGGGGGCTGCCGAGGTCGAAAACTTGAATTTTGCGCTTGAGCCCGAACGATTGGTCGGAGAAAAACCTAAAAAATAAAATTTGTAGGAAATCTTATCAACTTTCATTTTGAATAGGAAGGTAATTTACGAAAAGTTGATAGTTTTTGAGTTATAAGCAAAAACTCCCCAAAAAAGGTAATTTTCACCTTTTTTTTTCATTTTCTAGAATGTTGAGTCACAAAATTTTGGTGGGAGACCTCAGATTTGAATTCAGCGCCCCAAAAACATATACATATATGCAAAAAATCAGAACTACCCCAAAACTTTCCCCATAGGGGCCCATTTGAGCACAATTTGACTGGACTAATATGTTTTTTCAGATTGTTGTAATCCAGTAGTTGTTAAAGACTTAAACTACCGTTGCAACTTTATTCGTAACTTCTCACGGGCTAGAGTTACCGGAGTTATTATGTACGGAACCCTCTATATGCGAGTCCCAATCACACTCGCGAAAACTTGGGCCACACATAAAAGTTTGTTTTCCGTAGAGTTTTTTTTTTTTAATGATATTGATGTGAGAAGGAGATACACCAGGAGGTCCATCCCCAAAGGCCTGTATGGCCTGGCCCCTCCATTGTGAAAAGAACAGAGTAGAAGAAAAAGAAGCCGGGATCACGAGTCAAATCTCAGAAAGTTAGATATAGTCCAATTTACTAAGATTTTAGGGGATTCGAGCAGTGGTAAATTCTCCGCGCGATAAATTAGGTTAAATTTATCTCCCACTTAATTTTTATTACCATTTTTTAAAATCGTAAAAATCGAAAACGGCTCTGATAGTTCATACCAAAAACAGTATAAAAAATGTTTCGAGGATTGGATCAAACGCTGGGATAAGTGCACTCCAGTCGAAGGGGAGTACTTTGAATGGGACAATGTCTATTTTGATAAATAAATTTGTATTTTTGATTTTCTGAATAAATTCCTGAAACCTTTTGATCAAGGTAGTATATATGGCAGTCTGAATTGGACTTGGCTACTTATACTTGCGTGTTGAGTCTAGTTTTTGAGATTTTAGTCAAAAATTACCAATTTATTTTATTTTTCAACACCTACATATAATATATTCTATAATAATTAACATTTTTAGAGACCGAATCAAAGGAAAAGAAAATTCAGTATTTATGGGCCTTAAAAAATATTGCCTCGCCGAATTTGCTTGAATTACTTACCCCTATCATTCGAGATCATTCCGATACAAATATTCGATTTTACGCCATGGAAGCGATTAAACACCTTAGGCATTCAAAACAGGTAAGTACTGAAGAAAATACAATATTAATTGTAAAAGATTATTATTATTATATTTTAATGTATTTTTCTCTTTTTAGATGTATGAATTGAGTTGGCCAATATTTATAAATAGAACCGAGCCGGTGGAATTGCGTTACACGGCAATGAAATATTTAATCATTTCACGGCAGACGGCAAGTAATTTACTTCAAATTCATTGGCATTTGGATGCAGAAAAGGATGGACAAATCTATGCACTCTTTAGTGAGATGATTGATGAATTATCTGAAGCACATCATCCATGTTTGCAAACTGTGAAAGTTTTGTTTTTCTGGCGTAATAGTTACTTTGGAATTATGCATTTTACATTTTAGACTTATATTTTTTTGTCTTTTGAAAGTATTCTAGCTCAGTGCTTCTTAAACTTTTTCGAAGTCGTGGCCCCCTTGTAACCCAAGACAAGATCGGCCCCTATTTTTTTTTAATTTCAGATTCGTTAAAAATTATAATTTTGAATTTCGTACATCATACACTTATTAGTCAATGCATGAATTTACTAAGGTTAACAGTAAAAGCGTGAAAAAAATAAACACGGTTTTATTATATTTTGATTAATGAGTATATGCATTCACTCAATATTTTATAATTATAATCCAAATATTTAAACATATTTAACAATAATAATTTATTTGTTACATTTGCGATGCTTCGCAGCTCCCCTGCGGGTAATCGATGGCCCTCTAGGGGCCGCGGCCCACTACTTTAAGAAGCATTGTTCTAGATGATACTTAGGGCCAGTTAGCATGTCGAGTTGGTAAACTCTTTTTAAACCTTGACAAAGGGTAAATCCTTAGAATTGGCCTTGTGCCAGATGGGATGGCCAATCAGATGAAAGTGCCTGTCATCTGATTGGCCATCCCATCACACAAGGTGAATTCTAAGGCTTTACTTTTGCCAATGGTTAAAAAGAGTTTACCAACCGATAACTGGCCCAAAGTGTTCTGTACAAAAGTAAAACTGAACGGTAATAAAGAAATAACGAAAAGTTGTCATCTACTAGCTCCGAGTTGTAATGGAAAAATTTAATTATATGTTAGAATAGTTATCCCTTCTCGTAAATCAATGCCAATAGTAGACTGAAAATTTCCAAAGAAATCATAAGATTATTAGCATGTTGAAAAACCTTAATTAATATGTCGGATTGATCCTTATTTTAATTATTTGACATTTTTCTCCCACGATTCCTATTTTCAAAATTTATTTTATTTAGATGATAAATAATAAATGGACTCATTGCAACTCTTTTTATAAAAAAATTGATTTTTGTTTTAATTTGATATTATTTACTTCTAAAATCACCAATTAAATATATCATGTATCACAATTTAAATTTGATGTTTACAATCGTTAAAAAATAGATAAATAAGACATATCACTAATTATTTGACGCAATTTTGATTGATAATTTGCATTAAAAAATTATATGAAATAGGCCCTTTATTTGTTTTAGAAAGTGTCAAATTTTTCGTGAGAATAAAAATAATTTTTTTTAACTAATCTTTTTTTTTTATTTATTTATTGTCATCGGGAACAAGCTAGCGGGAACAGCTAGACAGCACAGTAAAGTGTTAGTAGAGTTAGTGAGGGAGCCGAGTTTTAGCCGGTCGAAATGTCATATGCTATCCAGGCTCGAACCCGGATCTCCCGCTTGAAACATCGTCATCAACGATGCTGAAGCTTTTTCCTTTCAAAAGTATTTATTTACAATAAACCTATACAGGTATATATATTACAAGATTAGGCAATTGACAGATTATTTAATATACATTACATATTTTCGTTAGGTTTGAAGCGAGGCCAGCGCCTTAGCCAGCTCGGACAATCCGACTCCCCTATCTAATCTTAAAATTGGGAAAATCTACAAATGCTTTTATTCTAATTTATATTAATTTGAAGAGATTCTCTCTAATGGTGTAAATTATTAGGAAAAGCACACTTTAATAAAACGCTTCTTTACTGTTTATGTTTCATCATTTGATTTTTGTTTTTCTTCAAGCTCAACAATTACAAATACACATTTATGTTACTACAAATACAAAACATTTTATAGTTGCTTAAAAAGAGTATACTATGGAGCCTACATATTAAAATAGATAATACAGAATTATTTTAGTATTTGCTTCAATTGAATCGTTCAGAATCCAATTTGATCAATTCCACTTTTTG
Source organism: Forficula auricularia (assembly GCA_024734495.1). NCBI lineage: Eukaryota > Metazoa > Arthropoda > Insecta > Dermaptera > Forficulidae > Forficula > Forficula auricularia. Next base: position 1,927,941 of record JALMQS010000088.1, on the reverse strand, counting down.
GAAAATTTCTAAAATTTCTTAAATTCTCATTCAACAAATTTGGTTTATTCTTTTTAGAACAACTGCTTTTATATTATAAATTGCTTTGGTTTTCCTCAGTAGGACCTCCTTTTATTTTTTCTGAATATGTTTTCTTATGAGTAGAGACCAGATTCCTATGAAATTGCATATTTTGTTTGCTGCCACAGACGACCCAGGGGATCAATTATTTATCTATTCGAATCATGCATCTAGGATACTGTGGGCTAAATTTTATACTGCATATTTTTGCATATTTGAGTAATATTGCATAAAATTGCATATTTGAAGGATTTTTTTGTCAAATATCGCGCTAAATACAGATTTTTTAAAAGTAAATTTTCGGAGAAAGAATGAAAAAAAATGAAGAAAATATATATAAACTTCCTTTAAATTTCCCGCATTACATCTGAGGATGTGGAGCGCTCCTTTTCATTCTATAAACCAATTTTAAGTGACCGTAGACATATTAACCTGAAGATAATTTAGAAAAATACCTGTAAACATAAATTATTCACAATTATAATCAAATTTTAATTATTTTTGAGATTCTTTGTTAATTATTTTTTTTAGTATTATTATTTTTTTTAATGGCCTTCGGTAACTATATAGCCCATTTAGACCAACATTGAGTGAGTGTTAGTCTGTATGTCTGAAAGTGTGTGTAAATTATTGTATGATCAGATTATAGCCGGACAAATATTTGCATTATTTTATTAGTTTATTATTTGTGCTCAATAAGAAAATATTCTTAATATATAAAAAATAAAAGCAATACAATACAATTGTATCTGTTAAATAAAACTACCCCCCCCCCTACCACCGTATTTTTTCGATCACATTTCTTAAAACATTATTATATTTTGATTTTATGTTGATTTTAATTCAAGAGCACTTATTATTTCTTTGAGCTTAAAGATTTTTTAATTTTTTACTCAATAAAAGTATATATTTGACACTTGGTGTCTATAGCTTATTTTAACATTTTATTTCTTTCATAGCACTCCTTCAAATATATATCTAGTCTTTTTGTCTTAAATTTTAATTTTTTGGGGCATAAAAAATTTATTTTGCCAATTTTTACTGCATATATTTGCATATTTCAACGTTTACTGCATATTACTTGCATATTTCAGCTTTTTTAACTGCATATTTTGGCAGATTTTACTGCTTAAAAATCCGGTCTCTACTTATGAGTATGGATTTAACAAACATCCATTTTTACTTTCACATTTATATTCTATAGAATTGACTTCTGTCAGACTCAAAAATTCATTTGAAATACTTTTAGGACAGAAGGTGAAAAAGAATTATTATCTCAATTAATTAAAGAAATAATATTAAGTTGAAAACATTCTTTCTAATATATTCCTTATACCATAAATCAAAAACTTTGTCATTTTCATTAGACAGTTTTAATTTTTAATCCGGTTAGTATTTTGTAGGAAAGTCGCTGCTCATTATATCAAAAAGTTTGTAAATCAAGAACCGAAGAGTAATTGGGGCGTGAATTGGATAAGATCCGATTTTATTGATGAAGAGATTGGATTGGTGAAATCTTCCGGATTTGTATCAATGAGGACTTCGGACAGTTATTTACCAGATTTATATCATTGGTATACTCATGAATCTGCACTTGGACATACAATGATTGCAGATGAGGTGAGTTATAATTATATTATTGAATTATAATCCGCACCTTGCGTTCATTAGACTTTCTATGTTTGGCGTAACTGAAAATGTTTTTGTTGTTTATATATACAGTGTGTTTCAGGAGGAATAGTAAATATTTTAGGAGGTGGTAGTATAGACGAATTGCACAAAAATGCCATATAACATGTGCCCAATTTTTGTTGAGTACAGAGATACAGCTGAGTTCAATGCATTTTCGTTTCGTGTCTTAGTACACCGGTTGTTATGGGTTGCTTTGGGCGTATTTATCGAATGTCAGCACTAGAGTGTCGATGTTCAAGTTGTGAAGCTGTGCTTTAGTTTACATTGAAGTTTTCATTGTGATTTGTTAGCCAAGTATACTGTATTGTAGCGTGTAAACATTCCGAACGTATTTACACATGCTGAGTATGCCGATATTGGATTACATACTAACAGCTGTATCTCTGTACTCAATAAAAATCGGACACATGTTATATGGCATTTTTTATTGCAATTCGTCTATACTACCACCTCCTAAAATATTTACTATTCCTCCTGAAACACCCTGTATAAATATATATATAATTCCTCTATACTTATAATAATGTGAGTATTAAAAGTATACTGCTATAAAATTTCATTACAATAGAAGGTAAAATGTAGGCGTTGAGAAATAAATCCCTTTTAATTTTGTTAAGGGAACATGGTCTAGGACCTAGATATGTCACCAAAAACCTAGACTCTAGGTGACATATTTTAATAAAGTAAGTCCCCTTTACTCTTTTAAGCTTCGCTTGCTTACCGGGCAGCCCCAGTTTTGAATTCACTCGATTTTTTTTATTCTCTTTGGGGTTAAAAATGTCTAAAATTTGTAGAATACAATTTTCAAATATGTTTTTGTTGTGTTTGCCTGTCTGAATTCCGTTTCCACAATAAAATAAAAATGAAAAGTCGTAGAAAGGTTATTCTGCTCCCAAAATGTTTGTATTTCCAATGCAGAAAACTGATTAAATTTTAGGCTTTCAGACTTCAGAACTTAAAAAATGCGGAAAATATCGATTTTATTGAAATTTTTGCCCATTATCATGAAAAAGGCAGAAGCAAACATGTTTTTCAATTTTACTTTATTAAATCAAACAATCTATTTATTTTAAAACCCAATTATAGTTAATTTTACTAAAATAATTTTATAATTAATCTAAGAAATACATTACATTCAAATTAATTAAATCAAAAAATACATTTTGGGTAGTTTAATATAATTAAATTTATATTTTTAGGGCCACTCTAACCAATGAGACCAACGAGTTTTGGAAATGTTTTCACTTATTTCTTTCAATTTTAATTTAAAACTCTCATATTTTTGGAACCAGACAACACCAAATTTCACTATTACTAGGTCGTTCAGTTTGCGAATCACGCTGGCTGCCAGAGTATTAGATTCATCAAAACATTTCAATTTGTTTGTTAATTTATTCATTAAAAAGTCTGAAATGTAGAGAAAACTAATTTTCTAGGATTTTTTGTCTATTTCTGCATTTTTCTTGGTTTAGATAGCAACGCTAGCTCAAATATTATATATATAATAAGCCAGATTAATTTGCAGCAACGCTGACGTAATGCTGCCGACAGAGAGAGCGCTGATGCCGTCGGTATATTTGCGGCAAATTTGAAATATAATTGTAATTTGGACTCGAATTTTGAAATGAAAGACTCCAATTGATTTCAAATTAAGAAACATTAAATATATTGATAATTATTCCTCCTCCCCCACCCCCTCACCACTCAAAAATTAAATATTCAATTCGCTTTTCTTTGCGCACAGAAAAAGAAATTAATCACATCTTATTTGATTTATATTTTATATATTATTTGTTTATTTTTTAATAATTTGCCACTTTTTTATAATTTTTTAAAAATCTAAATTTTGTTATTCTTATTTTTTGATTTTTACAAAATTGAACGACTTAAGACACGCGTGCCCGAGTTTCTCATGACAATACTGGAGCAGCCTGTCATAAAAACAACACCTGATCTCTTTTAAATATTTGGAGCCTTATATCGATTATCGATCCCAAATTTAAAAAAAAATGATATAATATAATACTCCTCCTTACACGTTCTCACTTATTTAAATAAATCTACATATTTCCACACAAAAAATATCACAATGCTGTAGATTATAGAAAAAAAATACTTCCACATTCATATCTAGAGCCTCATTTCTGTAGCTGTATCAGGACGAAAATGAGGCGAAACTTTTAAGAGACTATGTATTTTCGGGAGTTTACAAGTATACATTTGGAGTGTGGTTTTTTAAGAGGAATAAAATTTTAATAAGTTCGCAGAAAGCTCGTTCTCATGTCAAAATGTTTGTCTTTCCCAAACAAAGAACTTATTATAATTTTAGACTTTCTAGTTTAGATAATGACAAAAATCATAATCGTTTTATTGGTAGTTCGTAAGCGTTTAAATCCAATGAGCTGTGATTTGACACCAAAATTTATATTAATACCATATGTTACACCCTTGGAATGTGGAAGTGTTTTAAAACAAATGTATCATTCATCACCTCGTTTAACACTATGACTTATAGAGACTGAAAATCATTTCTTGCTTCTATCTTTTCTGAATTCTTAGATCTATCAATTTCAACCCAACCCCTCAAAATTCTCTTACTTTTTTTAATGAAATTTATATGAGGATTTATTTCAAGAAAGTGCAACCCCTAAAGGTCTGGATTGGCCTCTTACTTTATAGTCAAAAGGAAAAGACAAGATTTCTGTGGATGCGGGTTTTAAACAGCTAACGGTTATAAGTCACTGGGAAGTCGGTGGCCAGACTCTGGGGGTCATAGGGATGGATAAATGACCTGGCGAAAGCGCTTTATATTCATCGACATCACCCTATCTTAATTGTTTTTTTATTTTAGATTATAATAAAGGGCGAATCACTTTTTCATTTAATTGATCCCCTATTTGAAGGTGAAAATTATTCAACGATGAAATCAGTTCTTGAAGCATTGGAACGAATAGATTTCAAATTGAAAGAGAATCGCCCATTTTATATGGATATTATCGTCAAAAGATTCGAACGCGTTGTTCAATATATACATTTGAGTACAAAGGATATCAACAAAACTGGTAACTAAATATTAATTCCAAATGTTATTTAAATGGCATATTATTTAAGATAACTAGCTGGGCCACCTTTTTTATTCTATTCTATTGTTTTAACTTCAACACTTACTTGTGACACAATTGAAATAAATTTAATAAAAAAGATTTTGTTTTGCAAAGAGTAGCAAAGTTGTTGATTCATAAGGAGAAATCATTGAGGTTATCCTCTACTTGATTCAAATAAACATACATATATATATGTCATTAGAGGTTTTTCGGGTTTCTTCGCGTGGGTTTGAGAGTTTTACTCGACGTTTCGGCTCTCCTTTTGGAGCCATTTTCAAGAGAGGGGTGGGTGGTCTACGTGGTCTTAACCTTGTAGTCCAGGGTTCGTTTTGGAGGGTGTCTTCCGAGTGAATTTCTTCAGTCGGAAGGTTGGGTAGATTTGGATATTTAGGAAGTTTTGGGTGTTTTGTGGTTGAGGGTGTATTACTTACATTATGGTGGCTGACATCTCGGCTGTTGCTGTTTTGAGAATGTTGGGCACTATCGATACGTTCACTGTCAAATTTGCCTACAAACAGTAAGATTGAATTTTTGTAATTATTTGTGTGATACATTAAACTTATAGATTCGCATTAAAACATGTTTTGACGGTGGTACGTTGTTTTAATAAATCAATTTTTATAGATAAAGTAGCAATATACCTACTAGATTAACGTAAACCACAAACAAATTAGAACGCGTTTTTATTCTTGAACATTTATTTTGCAAATGATTAACAAAACGAAATTGAAAACAACAAAGTCAAAATTGAAAACACCAAAACTAAATAAATAAATAATAAATAACTAAATAAATGTATCCCACAAATAATTACAAAAATTCAATTTCGCAATAATCAAAGACGCTTAACTTGACAACGCAACACACAAATTTAAAAAATGGCACACCAAAATGTAGAGAATAAAAAGCCCTTCAAAATTATGTCTCACTCGACCCCCTTTCCCATTTAAGATTTTTTGGAGGGTGGCTCTGGGAGTGAAGGGGTCGATCTAATTTACAGCTCTGGGGGGTGAAGGGGTCGATCTAATTTATATGTCAAAATTCTTCCCCATCGAATACAAATTTGACGTGTCTCAGCGATTTTTGAAATAATTTTCCAGTTTAGCGATACTAGGGGTGGGAAATTTTCAAATTGACACACTGTATATTAAAATTTTGCGACATTTTCATGGTACAGTGAGACTTCGATTAGCCGTCACTCTTTTAACCGTCAGCCCGTGAAAATCATCCTCGCTTTACTGCTGAGCGACGATACATATGTAGCACCCCTACAGCGTAAGTTCATTTATATAGCAATATGTAGGTACATATGTATGTACTATCCTGTAAATTATATATTTTTTTTATTTTTTCCTTTAATTATACATCAAACTCTACCACGATGCCAAATTTCAGCATTATAGGCAGAAGTACTCTAGAATTTTGATTAGTGAGTGACTGAGTGACTTCTTCTATTTTGAACGGAATAAACAACCTCATTGATTTCTCTGTTTAATATACAGATTAATTCAGACCATCCGGCTCATTATTTTGAGATTGGAAAAAAAAATTATCACCGAAACTTATTGAACTATCATTTGAATATAGCATCCAATTTTTTGAAAGGCCGAAATTTTGAGAATTGTGAAACGCAGTTCGCTGGGCTTAGGTGTGGGGGGGGGGCAGAGGGTTCATAGCAAGCACCTGGGGCGTCAAAATAACATCGCAAGGTTTTGCTGTTAGAAAAAATCAAAATTATTATAATTGAAAAGTTTTTGTTTTGCCGAGAGTAGCAGAGTTGTTGATTCACAAAGAGAAACAAAGAGGTTGTCCTCTGCTTGATGCAAATAAACATACACACATGTATATCGAGATGATATATCTGTATATATATTATTTATTTGTTTGAGACTATAGTTTCGAAGACTTGGTCTTCATCATCAGTCTTTCTTCAATTATAAATGTTTTTCATGGAGTCAATATCATATGGATATTGAAAACTTGGTGTTCTTTCGTCACTGCTGGAGGGCTAGGGACTAATAAAGAACACCAAGTTTTCAATATCCATATGATATTGACTCCATGAAAAACATTTATAATTGAAGAAAGACGTGATGAAGACCAAGTCTCGAAACTATAGTCTCAAACAAATAAATAATATATATACAGATATATCATCTCGATATATATGTGTGTATGTTTATTTGCATCAACAGAGGACAACCTCTTTGTTTCTCTTTGTGAAAATTATTATAATTCACTAATTAAACTGAAGATATGACTTTGAGAAAGAGAGGCATTTATTTAAAAAGAGTGACTTAGTTAGGTTGTAAGGCCACAATGCAGAAAATGGGAGAAGTTTAAAAAATTTGAAAATTCTCTTGTTTTAAATTTGTTAATTTTTAGTTAGATTTGCTTATTTATCTACACTTATTAAACGAGCGAAAATTGTATATTTATTAGTATATATATTTATTAGTATATATATTTGTTTGTTTATATATTTGTATCTTGGTTATATTTTGAAAACGACTCTACCGATTTTGATGAAATTCACGGGGTTAGGGGTTTTTGGGGTGACAATTCGATCTGTCACGGTCTCATCTTCGACAAAATTGTTTTTGATGGGTTTTTTCGTAATCAAATTAATTATTCTCAGGTAGACAAATCCCATTCTTAGGGTTTAAAAAAGGTTTCCCTTTTCCTTTTGTACCCAGGCAGACAATGGGTTGCCTTAATTCATTGTTCTAAAATGGCCTTGAAGAAGTATTGTGATTGTGGATTTTAACATATTTTGTTCACCATAAACGTTAGAAATATTAATAAACGTTTTATAATTGTTTTTATAAAGAACTTTATTTATTTAATAGAATAAAAAGTAATCAAGAATTTATTTAAAAATATATTTCGCATATGCAGGTCTCAATTTTCTGAAAAAACAACACATTTTTATAGGTTTTATATTATTAACAATTGGATGAATAAAAATGAATCATATGGTTGAATCAAAACAGGTGCAGGAGGTGGGGTGTTGTGGTGGGAGATCCGGGGGTAGGGCGAGGTTTCGGGGGTGGGGTCAAGCGGGGTGGGGGTACAGTGGGCGAATACTATATATATTTCTATTTTTTTTTAATTTGAAAACGGCTCTCAAATAAAAATCGACCTTTTTATCAGAATTTTAAATTAAAAATAATATTAAAATAAAGGTTTTAACTGAAGGAAGAAGTTACCGAGGATCGCTCGGTGCCTCCAGGTACTTATTATTATTTGACCAAATTAAGAACAGCGCTCGCATGGCCTAACTGTTGCCTGGAGCGAAGCGAACATCTTAGTAAATCGGCATTTTGAGATTTTGGAATTTTTGATTTTTTTTTTTTTTTGAAAATACCAATATCTTTTATATTTAATAAACTTTTTTTTTATAGAATTTTTAAAAAAATTGTTTGAGGCCAGAAACATTTATGGAACACATTATATCGATTGGCAATGGCATATCGACAATAGAGCTCTCAGTGATCTTGGAACTATAGTCAAAAATCAAATTGACTTATTCAAATTCCATTCAGTAGGATATGAGAAATCTACCAAACAGGTAGAGCCAATTCTACAGATTGATACATTATTTAAATACAGGTAATTTTTAATAATTACTATCGATCTATGATTCCTTATACCTAATCACCTTTGGGCAAATACATCACTACAGGCAGCCGAGCAGTTTCACCACGGGCAAAAGATAAAATGCCGCCCCTTTATATCAAAAATTAAAAGAGATATCCTAAACCCTTCCCTCGCTTAGTAGTAAAATAAAACGTGAGCAAAAAAATTGTTTGTTAAGGAATTTGGTGTTGGTACTTGGTGAAACATGTTTTTGCTTTATTGAATAAAAAATACTTGGTAGGTTTCACATTAAGATATAAAAATAAAACGAATTTATTTTTGGAGAGACTTTAATCTCGATATATCATATATTTCGAGTGGCTAACCCATCTTCAGGAGCAACAGAAAGTAACTGACCTGGATAAGTTGAATTTGAATACAAGTCAATGGTAAAATTTATTAACAATGAACTAAATATCATTTATAATATAGCTGTGAATAATGGCTACAACACACTGACAATTAATAAAATTTACAAAAAAATTAATCGAAAAATAAGTATCTCTCACATACACTCACTAAATTCCTGAACTGATAAAAATTTAAAAGACTCCCTTCATTTCGAACCACATGACAAACCCTATAGCTTCAACTCTTAGAACATCTGGTATAACTCCTGCTTTATATAATAAAAACACTTTAGGTTCACAACTAATTAATAATAAATTAGACAAAATTGACAAATTAGATAAATCAGGTGTATATAAATTGACTTGTGACAATTGCAACGCAATCTACATAGGACAAACCGGACGCTCTTTTAGAACTCGCTACTCGGAACATGAAAGAGCTTTTAATAGTCTTAACAGATCAGATGATATGGAATCTACTTCTACCTTCGCCAATCATCTACATTTGAATAAACACACCTCTTCTATTAGCCACCTCGTTCCTTTACATTTCGAAAGAAAGGGCTTACGTTTAGATTTTTTAGAGTCAACTGAAATAAAATTAGCTCTCTCAAATAAAACGAATATACTAAATAATCAATTAGAAGTTAAGAAAAGTACAATCATTGATTACATTCTTTAAATATTTGCAATCTTGTGTTCATTAATTCTTCCTCCCCCCCCCCCCTACACCTACCTGAGTGTAGATCCTCATTTCTCAGAAGGCCATTCAAAATTAAACTAAATAGACTTCCTACCTTTCTCCCTCCCCTAATTTTAAATATTTACCCTTTTGTTATTTAAAAATAAATTTTACCATTGACTTGTATTCAAATTCAACTTATCCAGGTCAGTTACTTTCTGTTGCTCCTGAAGATGGGTTAGCCACCCGAAATATATATAATCGAGATTAAAGTCTCTCCAAAAATAAATTCGTTTTATTTTTATATCCTAATGTGAAACCTACCAAGTATTTTTTATCCAATAAAGCAAAAAAATTAGTTGTAAAAATGTTGAAGTTTGGATTTGCCAAAAATACAAATTTCTTGATTTATGATTTTGGCACTAAATTGAAATTAAGATTGCACAGAAAAAAAGAAAAGACACAAATCTAGTATACAATTATAAAATGCAAATATTAAAAAGATAATAAAATAAATTATAGAACCACTACTGCATGAAACACCAAAGTGGCCAAAAAATTGACGCATTTGAGCGTTTTCCAAAAACATCCTGTAGAAGCTAGTTAAATATTTGTTTAGAAAAGCTGCCTATTTTTTAATTATTACCTACTCACCTAACTTTCACTTTTTCCACTAATTTATAATAACACACTTTATGACAATTTTCAAATACTCACGGCAAATACGCAGTCTACTTAATTAAATTAATCTTTAAGAAATTCAAAGATATTTTTATAAAGCGAAATTTTAGAGAATACTTAGCCAGACTACCGTTTTATAAGAACCATTGAGGTCCAGCTGATTCTCCATCCTGAACCAAGAGAGCGAAAAAAGATATGGTCCATCTAGGTGTTACCCGGTATCAATCCGCGTATAGCCCGCATGATACCCCACCACGGACCACCTAGAGGGACATGGCATCTCAAGTTCTTATATATTACTCCCTCGATTCAGACGCTTTTACAAGTCTATTCTTACATAGAGAGATGATACAAATTAATTTAGAATTCCGCAGAGTAGATTCGCGAGCAAATCTACTAAACGGAATTTGCTGACAGCTCTCATCGTAAATTTGTGTTTCTGTATATTTTATACACAAATATAGAAATTATCAAATTAATTAAATCAATCTTTAAGAAATTCAAAAGATATTTTTATAAAGCGAAAATTTTGAGAGAATACTTTTAGATTGATTACCGGGTAACTTACCTAGATGGACCATTATCTTTGCTCGCTCTCCTTGGTTCAGGATGGAGAATCAGCTGGACCTCAATAGTTCTTATAAAACGGTAGTCTAACTAAGTATTCTCTAAAATTTCGCTTATAAAAATATGCTTTGAATTTCTTAAAGATAATTTAATTAATTTGATAATTTCATATTTGTATAAATATGCTAGAAAAACAAATTTATTTATAATTTGTTAAAAAATTCCGTTTAGTAGATTTGCTCGCGAATCCACTCCGCGAGAATTCTAGAATTAATTTACACAGTCTACTTTACTAGAAACCAACCTGTAAGCCAATTAATGCATAAATAAAACAATCTAACTGCCTCATTTTACTTTACCATACAGGTCCACCGCACTTGGTCAAGTATTGTAATCGTGCATGAAAAAAGTGTTTTTTTTCCTTCTTTTTTCAGAAATATCTCAAAAACGGCTGAAAATATTTTGATTAAAAAAAAAATTGAGCGAAGCCATGGCATTTTGCTCTACAAAAAAGCTCTAATAAGTAAACATCGAAAAAATTATATTTTTCTAGATAATAATTGTTTTGTCAAAATGTCTGTTAGTCTGTCAGTTAGTTCTGTGCGTTACCAAATTTTTGTGGACGAGCTAGCTCAATGGTACGTATCGATCCAAAATTAAGGGGGTGGAGGGGGGTTAAATATTAAAAATCTAGGCCGTTTGAGCAAACTCAACCAAATTTTGTATTCATAATCAGTGGGACCCCAAAAGTATAAAAATGCAAAAACTAACCCCCCTATATGATTATAAATAATTTTAGGGGCCAGGTTGTATGGTAAAGTCAGGTGAATGGCCACATCTAGATCACGTCAGCTTATTTAAGCGTGAGTTTATTATGCTTGTGAGCGGTGAGCGGTTTCCTTGAAATATTTTAATATTTTATCTATATTGTTCTGTATTTTTGGTTCGGTTTTGGATTTGGTATCTAATACACTAAAACTACTCAAAACGTGTTTTTATTTAAAAACTACTTATCTTCTTATGTCGTTCTCATTTTGAAGTGAGTGGGTACATATACTTAAAAGTTCGTAAAACATATTAGAAGCAAATTTTATTAAAATTCCACCTATTAATTTTTCACATGAATCTTAGTTTAATCATTTTTTCTTCATAAACTAATTAATTTTACAGCCCATTTGCCGCCTCCTAAAGCAGGGGCCTGGCTTGCCCAACTCTAGTGCCGGCCCTGACTACAGGCATTTGAAATATACAAAATACAAAGTACTTTTATTAAAAAAATGTCGATTATAATCAAAATTATAATATAATTGAAAAGATTTTGTTTTGCCTGGAGTAGCAAGTGTGTATTCACAAACGCCTATGTCTGCAAAATTTCAAGAAAAATTGGTTCAGTAAATGTGGGTCTAAATTCGATTACAAGATTCTTTTAGACAGATAGAAGATCCAAGTAAAATAAAAGAATGTGAAAAGAGACATTTTTAAATTAGTTTAAAAAAAAATTAAAAAAAATAATAATATTTTTTAAAAGAATTTAACAAAACCTTTGGAACTTGCCCAAACTCTCTCTCTTACCCCTCACAGCTATTGTAGGAAGTGGTGGATTAAAGACATCTATAAAGGCCCTAGGCGCAAAAAAATTGAGGCCCCGGATAAAAAAAATGTCTTTGAAAGAACTAATTAATAGGTATTATAAATATGCAACGCAGTTCTAATTAACTTACATGTAATTTATTAATCTTATTTTTGTTTCAACAATTTATAATACTATATATTATAATATAATAATTATTAACACAATAACATCTATCCGAATTGAAAATAATTAGTAGGTACCTACTTACCTTTTATTTATTTATTTATTTATTTATTTTCACAAAGTATACAAACATAGGACCTTAGGTCCCACCTAGTGTTTATACATAATTTAGCAATAATATTTTACAATGTTGGCAAAAGATTTCACAGATACACAAATTTTGAATTATATAACACTATATAAAATGAATATAAACAACTTTTTATAATTTGCACACTTTTCTACTACTAGGTATAAGCTAAAATATTATAATATTGTTTATAGAAATTTTTAAATATGAAGATTTAAAATATGATTATTTTAAACTATATTTAAAGAAAGTCTTTGTTAGGCTTAATAGACTAGGAAAACGATAATATCACGTTAACCAGTTCACTTTAAAAACTAACTTAGAGCTCTATTTAAAATATCTTGAAGTTTTATTTTTATATTTATTAAAAAATACAAAAGAAATTTTAAAAGATTTTTTAATGGAAAGTGATCAACAAAGTATTAATCAAAAAGACTTCTCAATAGATATTTAATTTTTACTTTATTATAAGGTCTTTTTTTATATAAATATTTAAATTAATACTTGTTGTAAATTATCGTTGAAAAATAATATCTAATTGAAAGTAATGGAAGGCAGCCCAGAGGTAGGGAGGAAAGAAAAAATTAACACATAAAATAAGGTGTCAGGATTGTAACTCCTTTCGAAACCCTGTGAAGAAGGAGGAAAAATCCTCCGAAACGTCGGTTTGAAAGGAAAGGAGGAAGGATTCCAATAAATTACACCTTATTTTATATGTGTTAATTTTTCTTTCCTCACTACCTCTGGGCTGCCTTTCATTACTTCAATTAAAATTTCTACAGTCCGTCTCTCTCCAGAGAAAATTTCGTTGCAAAAATAATATCTAATAATTTTTTTTTGCATCGAAATTTTCTATGAGAGAACGGACTGGTAGAAATTTTAATTGAATGTAATGGATTACACCTTATTTGATATGTGTTAATTTTTTCTTTCCTCACTAGCCCTGGGCTGCCTTCCATTACATTCAATTAAAATATCTAATAATCACCATTGGGATTCAGTTCCATAATTTATTAATGTAATTTTTGTTTTTCAGAGGATGAGGAGCAGAATAAGTGTTTGTTTACGACTTATCAATTGCAACGTTTCGCCACTTTTATTGCAGCTTCTTCAGGCTCTACAAAGGAGCAAATACATATATCAAAAAAATACATTCAAAAACAAAAATTCACTCAACTAAAAATCAATTTCATATATACCTTGATAAATAAAGCTCCAAACACTTTGTCATTTTTTTAAGCTCTGCCATTAATATACATACAGACACTCGAATACATCTCTATTTTATCATCAATATCAAAAAATATACAATTATAACCTTTACAATTTCACTGGTAAAATTAAAAACATTTCAAAATTAGTCAAAATATTATAAAACTATTTACAATGTACAACTATATACAAAAATCAGTCAAAATATCTTAAAAAATATATATACAAGCGACGGGAATTTTTTCCTTTATAAATTAATTTATCTTTATTACTCTACGTTGGTCAAATTCAAATGATCTCAAAAGATTCAACATACTACTATATAAAAATAATAATAATCTTTATAATAGTTTCCGAAGAATCAATACATTAAATTGCAATAAAAGTGGCGAAACGTTGCAATTGATAAGTCGTAAACAAACACTTATTTTGATCCTCATCCTCTGAAAAACAAAAATTACATATCTAATAATATTTGGAACAAAAATGACTATCGAATTATGTTATTTGTCTTTTTACATAAAATTAATAGTTACACCTAATTTGAGAGGAAATATAATGTTACAGGAAACATTAAAATAATGATTGAATTTCATAAGTCAATTGATGAATTTTTTATAAAAATTAAATTAAATTTTATATCACGATCAAAATTAATATGATAATCAATTTTGGGGCCCCCATACTCGACGGGGCCTAGACGCGCGATCCGCTACTGATTGTAGGATGTATAATTTTCAGAATTTATTAAAAATATCCACTTTTGATTAATCGTATTCTTAAATAACTTTTGTTTTTAGATACTCTCAGTATAAATTTGATACGATTAAATCATTGAATCCATTTGAAGAGCAAGTACACATGGTGAGCAACTCCTTAGAAGATAAATTTCATATCAAACTGAATACTTCAACTATAATAACTCGTGATCCACTAAAAGAAGAAACGACTTTCGAAACGACACTTTTTAATAAGAAAGGTAAAAGAAGATGAACAACGTATTATTTAGGTGAAACTTTACTTGTTTAAATTGAACATTAAATGAGAAATTTGAAAAAAAAATTAAAATTTTCTTGATTTGGATACGATAATTCGGTTCTTAATTCCTGAGACATCTTACTTATGTGTTGAAAAATGTAACTAGAATCATTATCGATATTATCATTGGGATTCAGTTCCATAATTTATAAATGTAATTTTTGTTTTTCAGAGGATGAACAAAATAAGCGTTTGTTTATGACTTATCAATTGCTATCAATTTGCCACTTTTGATTGCATGCTTCTTCAGGCTCTTGATAAATAAATCTCCAAACACTTTGTCAACTGGTTTTTGAGTTGTTGATGACAAAATAGTGATATGTATTCCAGTGTCTTTGTGTATATTAATGGCAGAGCTTTATAAAAGAAAAAATAAATGACAAAGTGTTTGGAGATTTATTTATCAAGAGCCTGAAGAAGCTGCAATAAAAGTGGCGAAACGTTGCAATTGATAAGTCATAAACAAACGCTTATTTTGTTCCTCATCCTCTTGAAAAACAAAATTACAATTATCGATATTAGCGAAAAGAGAATTCCCAATGCTGGGTCAATATAAAAGTTCAAATTGTTGATGGTAGCACAGCCAAGATTCCTATAGCAAAATCACGAGGGTTTGTCAATTACTGCAGCCAATGTTTTAGAGATGATTTATTGATTCAAATTCAAATAATTATTGCTATTTTTTTAATTTTGACTTTCTTCAACAGAATCAAAGTGAGATACGGTGAACAAGCTTCCAATTACTGAAGATGATCTAATAAAATATCGATATCTTGGACTTTGGAGATAAACAATTAATATATTTTTTTTAATATGAAAGATATTAATTTGCCGATGATAATAGATTCAAATTTACAAGAAATCATAAGTTGGTGTCATCTATTAAATTCGATGGAATGGAATATTTTTAATTATATGTCAGAGGGGTTGTTTTTCACCCCCTCAGGAATCGAACCCGAGTGCCAGTAACAGCAATCCGGGCCACCTGGCTCACCTGCAGGATGCGAACCTCTCTGACATATGTACACGCGTAAAATATTTTACTCAAAGATTGTTATCTTAATTTGTAAAATTTCGCGATATAGTGATTCTAAATTTAAACATATAGCCATGCCATATAATTTAAATAAAGGTCGTTGAGTGTTTCGAATTTTGAAGAGATTCAAAATTCGAATGGCAATGGAATGACTTTTCCTAATTTAATATGAAAGATATTAATTTGCCGATGGTAATAAATCTGACATATAATTAAAAATATTACATTCCATCGAATTTAATAGATGACACCAACTTATGATTTCTTGTAAATTTGAATCTATTACCATCGGCAAATTAATATCTTTCATATTAAATTAGGAAAAGTCATTCCATTGCCCTTCGAATTTTGAATCTCTTCAAAATTCGAAACACTCAACGACCTTTATTTAAATTATATGGCATGGCTATATGTTTAAATTTAGAATCACTATATCGCGAAATTTTACAAATTAAGATAACAATCTTTGAGTAAAATATTTTACGCGTGTACATATGTCAGAGAGGTTCGCATCCTGCAGGTGAGCCAGGTGGCCCGGATTGCTGTTACTGGCACTCGGGTTCGATTCCCGAGGGGGTGAAAAACAACCCCTCTGACATATAATTAAAAATATTCCATTCCATCGAATTTAATAGATGACACCAACTTATGATTTCTTGTAATATATTTTTTTGTCAAAACATTTGATACGTCCTCAAACATCCTCATAAACTTTTGTATCGAATTTCATTTCATTGGTTACAACAGTCTAAGACTTTTCGCATATCAAATATATAATAAATCTTAAAAATACAAAATCTTCAAAAACAATCCAAAAACACGTTTATTCGAAACCAAACGTCTCGGGAGTATTTCTCCCTTTTTCAATGGTAAAATTTTTTTGCAAAAAAGAAAAAAGAAAAGAGAAGTTGCTTCCTCTAAAATTTAGAAATTGATAATTTATTAATTTAGTGTTGCTTTCTAAATTTTAGAAATTTTGCAAAAAAATTTTACCATTGAAAAAGGGAGAAATTCACCTGAAACGTTTGGTTTCGAATAAACGTGTTTTTTGGATTGTTTTAAAGATTTGTATTTTTAAGATTTATTATATATTTGATATGCGAAAGATCGTTAGATGTTGTAACCAATGAAATGAAATTCGATACAACAGTTTATGAGGATGTTGAGGAAGGTGCCTATTAAATGTTTTGACAAAAAATATATTAATTGTTTATCTCCAAGGTCCAAGATATCGATATTTTATTAGATCATCTTCAGTAATTGGATGCTTGTTCGCCGTATCTGACTCTGATTCTGTTGAAGAAAGTCAAAATTAGAAAAATAGCAATAATTATTTGAATTTGAATCGATAATAATCATGATCAAGCTTCAAAGATGATCCGATAAAAGATCGAAAGCTTGGATATAAACATTTATTGTGTTATTTGTGACAGAAAACCCGATATGTCCTAAACATGCCATGAAATTTTTATGATCGATCCAGATTTTCCAAACAAAATTTTATATAAATAAGCTCCATCTTGGAGGAATTTTTCAGCTTTTTGGTTCAAACAGCTTGCTGGCAAAATTTCAAACAATTTACGTTAGGATATATCTTTATTTATTTTTATTAGTTTTTCCTTCAATTGAAATTAAAAAATACACACATCGATTCCATATAAGTTTTGACTGAGTATTGTATGTTTCTAGATACATTTAATGTGAAAACATTTATGTACATTGGGTAATTAGGGCAGTGGCGGGGCATAAAAAGTGTATTAGCAGAAAAATAAAATAAAAAAATTATTTGTATATACTAGTATTTCTGTTTTAATAATCTATAATTATGTTTTCAGGTGATTCCATATGGTACAATACTGAGTCAGCAACCACCTCGATGATTATTGACATTAGAACTCCCAATAATAATAACACTATAAGTTTCCGAAAAGTCTCACAGCTCCTAAAACTGAAATCGTACGTATTGGAATCTTTTTTATAATATGTTTATAATTATTAATTCTTACAATCCAAATTTGGTTGAATGATTAATTTCTTTTGTTTTAGGAATATTTCAACCAAAATGTTTTTGATATAGATCATTATGGTGTTGACTTTTCGATTTCCGGCCATCAAATTAATTTCTTCGATTCCGAATTATTTGATCAAATCATTAATAGTTTATTTACAGAATCCCGGTGAGATTTTTATTAAGAATGATGTGAATCATCAGATAGAATTTGTTTAAATGAAATATTTATAATATAACTTCGATACATTTCCTTTTATTCGAACCCATTGGAATCACTCACTTTTGAGTGTCAATCAAGGAACTTTTTTTCTAATATTGATAGAATCGAAGATGGACCGAGATGATGCAGTTTTTATTGGTCTTGAAAGACTGTTTCTTGCATTACCGAAGAGAAGAAGAGAAAATGATCAATATAAAGAACTTTTAAGGAGTTAGGTGTTGGTTCTAGGTGAAACATTTTAATATACTAATAAAACTTGAGCAAGATGCGAGGTAGGTTTAACACAAAAAGAAATAAAACAAAATTGAGTTTTGAATTCGATATATTTCGGGGGTGAGCCCATCATCAGGAGTCAAAGAAAAAGATGATGGGCTCACCCCCGAAATATATCGAATTCAAAACTCAATTTTGTTTTATTTCATTTTTGTGAAACTTACCTCGCATCTTGTTCAAGTTTTATTAGTATATCAATATAAAGGGTATAAACAATGGTACACCCGGGTTTTGATGGATTGAAGATTTTAAGTTTCGGGAAAAAGGCGAGACAGGGAGAAAATACTTGTCCGTAGAAATCATAATGAAATGGTTCGCCATTTCTCCAATAATTTGACCACGTAGGATTTTTGTGAGTTGGCGATTGACTGCTTGCACAAAGCAGGAGGGGTTAGGACTCATCGGAGCCCACATGCCATGATTGTATAATCCTCTACTACTAAAGCGCATTTGTGGCTGCCTCTGTATGTACCTATGTCCGCCCTCAGGGGGTGGCAGGTGGGGTCCATGAGGGGCCCAAGTGGGGGGGGGGGGGGGTAGTACTAAAAGGTATTTCTTTCTGTGTCTGTACCTATATCCAAGGGGCTACTAAAGTGCACTTGTCCCTATATGTATACCTGTTTGTCAGTCCCCCATGGGGTGGGGGTTGGGGTCCATGGGCAGGGGTTTGAAGCTTTGGTCCAGGGCGTGGGGAGTCAGGGATGTGGGGGGTCCAGGGGTAATAAAGGGCATTTCTCTCTGTATCTGTTACTGCCATATATCACATACTAATAAAAGTCATTTGTGCCTGTCTCTGTATGTACCTTTGTTTCTATGTCCCCCCAGGGGGTTGAAAGGTGGGGGTCAAGGGTGGGGTTGAGATCCAGGGGAAAGATGGGTGTTCAGGGTGTAGGTTTACTAGAGTGGAGGGTGATCAGAAGTGGGGCAGACGTTCCGGGGGTTTGGGAGAGAGACGGTTGAATGGGGAGTGGTTGGAGAGGGAGTGTTCAAGTTACGGGGGTCCAGGGGGCGAGAGCCCCTTGGCTGGCAAGATAGCCCACCGAAGGTGGGCGTTGCAGCTAGTGTATATATAAAATAGAGAAATTCCAAAAACAATTATTTTATGATTTAATTGAAAATATTTTTTTTGCTGACAGTAGTAGAGTTGTAGATTCATAAAGAGAATTAAGTTCACTGAGATTGTCCTCTGTTTGATGCATATAAACTTATAAATATATATGCCAAAAATAAATATGTACCTATATGTTTATAATATATACCATATATATAATTTATTTGTTTGGGACTATAGTTTCTGAAGGTTTGACCTTAATCATCAGTCCTTTTAATTTATAAATTTATCTGCTATTTTTATGAAGTTACCCGATTGGGTATTATATAAATTCGTTTTGTTGTCAAAGCAAGCTAGCCACCCATAAACACGTAAACGATTCCGTTCATATCCCACTTCTTGATGTAACTTTATTGGATCAATATTATAAAAAAAAAAAATGAAGCGAATAAATACAAAATGATATGAATACCAATTTGTTATTTTAAAAAATATAGAAATTCCGTATAATGATAAAATAATTTATTTCTTTTAGGTTCTTAGGCTATGTTGGAAGTATTTTTAACATTGTACCATATCTAAATTCGCACAGAACTCTAGTCAATTTAGCCGATGATCTAAATCTCAACTTCAAAGCTGAATCCCTTAAAGATTCCGAAGTAAGAATAATACATTAGAGTTATATAGATATAAATATTAATCTCGATTTAAATGTCATATTTTGTTTTCCTTTGCAGATAGTTTTGAAAATCTGTATTCCAGAACGGGTTGAAGATAATCATTATGAATCTGAGTTCATTTATCGTTTGGTACCCGAAAATGAAGAGATGTTAAAGATGAAAACACATGGAATTATCAAGAATGAATTGGTTGAATTGAGTAATATTTTCTATACAGAACTTATTGGATTTGAGGTAAAAATGCATTCAATCGTCTTTTAGGGTCCCCTAAGGCTACCAGCTATCGATTTCACTTTGTCGTCTGTCTAAACATTGCCACCCTCTATGTTATAACTAGGGGCCAGTTGTATGTCGGTTGGTAAACTCTTTTTAAACGTTGGCAAAGGGTAAAAACTTAAAATTCACACTTGGAGTGGAATGACCAATCAGATGAGAGGCACTTTCATCTGATTGGCCATCCCAGTCCCTCCATTTACCATTTACCCTTTGTCACTTGTAAAAGCATTTACTTAGCGACATACAACCTGGCCCTAAGAATGGGTAAATTTTTCAATACAATTTTTGACATACTTTCTAATCCAGAAACACGGATGTGATAGATAATAATGATTAAATGAACCTCAAACTTGAGATCTAATTTTGAGTAAATATTATTCTATAGAAAATTTTCAAAAAGCAATATCTCAAAACAAAGTTTTCGGGGCTAGTTAGGAGGTAAAAATACTAAGTCCCGCAGTCCTAGCTACACGGGTGTGAAGATTAGTCCCGTTTTTGGTTTTTTGCTTATATCTCAAAAACTGTGGGTTGTAGGGAAAAAGTTACTCTTAGCAAAATAAAAGCTTATAATATTTACTACAAGATTGCTTCTATTTAATTTTTCTTTATTCCTTATGGTTTTTGAGATGTTTCCCGCGAATATCGTTTATGGATGAAAAAAATAAAATTTCTTATATTTTTCGTCAAACTTTTGTCTCTATCACCTCAGTTTTTCGTTTTACAGTAAAAGTCTTCAGAAAAGAGTTGTAGAGAATTTTTTTTTTAATGATATAAACATTTATGATTTTATTTTCAAATCGTCTGGAGTTATAGCAATTTAAAAATTTCAGGTCGATTTATACATTTTGTTAGAAAACCCCGCAATAGCCCAGTATATAGGGGGGTTTAAGCTTACATTAATTGCGGGAAAGATTTGTTTTTCTAGGATCGTTTGGTATGGTGTGGGTATGCAAATCTACGTTTGCGACCTCGAAAGTATGGAGGACAACTTTTGGTAGCCGAAAAACCTCAAAATTTTCGGACTTTAACCAAAAAACTCGCACTTTTTTCGATTTTTTCCAATTTCGACCATGATGGAACACGTTTTCGACAAAGACCATTCTATACATTTTTAAATTAGATTAAATTTGCTACAATTTAAACAAAGTTGTATTTTAATTGGATAAAATATAGGGAATTTTATTTTTTAATCAATAAACGATATTCGCGGGCGAAGCTTTTATTTTGCTAGGAGTAACTTTTTCCCTACGACTCACCGTTTTTTGAGATATAAGCAAAAAACCAAAAAAAAAAACGGGACATTTCCACCCCCCCCCTTCCACCTAAGTCCGCTAGCTAGGACTGGGGACTTTTAGTATTTTTACCTCCTAACTAGCCCAAACACATTGCATAAGAAAAAAATTCTCTCCTCTAAAATGTTTTCTATAAATTCGTTGACTGGACTAAATATTTGAAGAATTAAAAAAAAATACATTTTATTTCTTTGATCATTTAAAAATTTATGTATAGGTTTGGAGGAAAATGGGGTCGCCAACTCCTTACTCCATAATGAAGTTTTCGTGACAATATAATTTAAATCGCAGTAAACTGCAACGGATAGACTTTATTTATAGTCTTTTTAAAATCCATGCTTGAAATGATGATGAAAAAATAAAATTCCCTATATTTTATCTAAATTGAGATTACAACTTTGTTTAAATTGTAGCAAATTTAATCTAATTTAAAAATGTATAGAATGGTCTTTGTCGAAAACGTGTTCCATCATGGTCGAAATTGGAAAAAATCGAAAAAGTGCGAGTTTTTTGGTTAAAGTCCGAAAATTTTGAGGTTTTTCGGCTATCAAAAGTTGTCCTCCACTACTTTCGAGGTCGCAAACGTAGATTTGCATACCCACACCATACCAAACGATCCTAGAAAAACAAATCTTTCCCACAATTAATGTAAGCAACCTCCCGATATACTGGGCTATTGCGGGGTTTTCTAACAAAATGTATAAATCGACCTGAAATTTTTAAATTACTATAACTCTAGACGATTTGAAAATAAAATCATAAATGTTTATATCATTTAAAAAAAAATTGAATGCTCTACAGCTCCTTTTCTGAAGACTTTTACTGTATAGCGAAAGGCTGAGGTGATAGAGACATAAGTTTGACGAAAAATATAGGAAATTTTATTTTTTCATCCATAAAATGATATTCGTGGGCGAATATCTCAAAAACCATAAGGAATAAAGAAAAATCAAATAGAAGCAATCTTGTAGTAAATATTATAAGCTTTTATTTTGCTAAGAGTAACTTTTTCCCTATGACCCACAGTTTTTGAGATATAAGCAAAAAAACAAAAAACGTGTCATTTCCACCCCGGTAGCTAGGACTGGGGACTTTAGTTTTTTACCTCCTAACTAGCCCAAACACATTCCATAAGAAAAAATTCTCTCCTCTAAAACGGTTTTTATACTCCCTTTTTGAGCGTTCGTTGACTAGACTAATAGCCATACCATATAATTTAAATAAAGGTTTGAATCTCTTCAAAATTCGAAACACTCAACGACCTTTATCAAAATTATATGGCATGGCTATATGTTTAAATTTAGAATCACTAGATCGCTACAATTTTACAAATTAAGATAACAATCTTTGAGTAAAATATTTAACGCGTTTATATATGTCTGAGAGGTTCGCACCTCGCAGGTGAGCCAAATGAACCGGATTGCTGTTACTGGCACTCGGGTTCGATTCCCGAGGAGTGAAAAACAACTCTTTTGACATATAATTAAAAATATTCCATTCCATCGGATTTAATAGATGACACCATCTTATGATTTTCTAAGACTTTTGATATATTGCTCGTTTAGGACACTTTTAGTCCTCTTAAATTATTGAAATGGGGATTAATTAATTTTAAAATATTCGCCAGAGCTCTTTATTTTAAAATAAAGAGTGAATATTTCATGGTTTGTCCTAAATTGGAAGGGAGGAAGAACCAAGAAAAATTAAAATATAATAAAACAGAGAAAAACCACAATAGGGAAATCTCTCAGGAATAGGCCCTTACTCTTATAACAGTGTGTAAATATTCTACTAAGGTGTTTGAATTGGGAAGAGTGCAAAAATGTTAAAATTAATAAATCTTCAATATTGAATTGGTGCCCAAATTTGAGAAAATCCGAGACGCTGCCTGACATAGTAGCAGCTGCTCTCCAGAACCAATGTATGTTATTGATAAAGGGAAAATTTATATCAAAACGTTTCAATAAACGATTTACTGATCATTTTAAATCTTTTTTATTTATTTCTTACATGTGAAACATTAAAAATATATGATTTAAAAATACCTGGTAATACAATTAGAAATTTTTGTATTATTTGAGATATTTACAGATTTGAAATATTACGACAACATGGTGGATCCGTATAAATTGGTTCTAAATATGAGCAAAACTGTTGAAGGTAAAAACCAAGAAATGTACAGTTTCGAATTGACCGATTCGTGGAATGTAAAGGAGATCGAAGAGTTTTGGCCAATTGAGTCATGCTTGAATTTAATGAACCCAGATGTGAGAACCGCTTACAGCATAGCCTGTGATAAGGCCTGGGAAAATCAAAGTTACAACATCACTCTGAAATCGAAAACTGGTTCAAAAGAAGTAAGCAAATATTTTACTATTTATTTATATCCACATTAATAAAAATTTATTTTTGACGTGCTAACGTATAATGAGAGGAAATTCGCTTTCTAGAAGTAAATAAAATAGTACGGTAGCAAATAGTCAGCCTCTAAAAATTATAGAAACATAATGATAGCTTTCCCTCCAAGTGAAAACGATAATCGCATCACAATGGACTTATCTTCCAAGTTTGTATGTTATAATTTTCCTATCCACGATAATGGCTGAGCATCTTTAGTCCTGGTGGAGTCAAAATCGCAGTTGCTAAAGATATTTTGAAAATCTTACCCGTTTGTAGTTCCTCAGAGCATACTGTTACTGAAGTCAGAGTACATTGATACCAATGTACTATATACCCGAGGGGTGATCCGCGACCTAATATCCGCCCCTGTCTCGAATACGGCTCTCATCTATGGAGAGGAGCCTCAAAAATATTATCTTGCTACCCTGGATGCAATTCAGAAACGAGCCGTCAGGCTAATTAACGATTCTACCCTCACCGACTCCCTCGACTCTGCTGGCTCATCGAAGAAATGTCTCTGCCCTTTCCCTTTTCTATAGATACTATCACGGCAGGTGCTCTGCTGAGATAAAATCAATAATTCCCCCCAAAGCATGCTTTGCACGTAGCACGCGTTTTGCCGACTCCCAACACTCTTTCGCGGTCAAATTGGAAAAGTGCCGGACCACTTCATTCGCCAATACATATATCCCCATGACTTCAAGGAACTGGAACTCTCTCCCAGCCTCCATCTTTCCCAGCACCTATAATCTTCAAACCTTCAAAACCGGGGTGCATAGACACCTACGTCTACACCCTCAACTTTCCTACCTACAACTTTCCCTTCTCTTCGGTCATGCAAGGGTCTTTCTGAGATCCATAGGAGCTGCATCTTTACTGGCGCACCCCTTCGCATTCGATTGCATTAAAAAAAAAAAATCGTGTACACCTACTTCCACTTTCATTTCCAAGTAGAAGCCAATAGATGAAGGGGCATTATCAAATGAATTCCAAAATAATTCCAAAGTCGTGTACACCTTATTCGAATTGCAGTTCACCCTCGTATATACCTATCGTAGCATATCAAACAGTTGTGTCATACTCATTTATACTTAAACGTTATTTTGCGTTGACGGCATCTTTATACAGTCAATTAGCACTTTATTCCTAACCCAAAATATCGATTCAAATTTTCTTCTCTTTAATACATTCTATTTATTGATGTAATATAGATTTATATTTATAGTAATAGATATCCTACAATGGAGAAGCCTAAGGATAATGAAAATTACAATTCCGATTAAAATAATTTATTGGAATGCCATTTTCATCCAAAAACTTTAATAACCTATATACTATATTTCAAAGAAAGAGGTGATTACAAGCTTTCTTTCATTGACCTTTTCAAGTCCTGAAGAAGGAAATAAGATCCTCCGAAATGTAGGTTTTTACGAAAAATGAAGCTCTAATATATTATTTTATTCGGGATTTGTATTTTTCACTAGTCTTGGCTGCCTTTCCATCAATTCTTCATTGAAAGTTCTATCAGCCGGTCTTCAAAAGAAAATACTTCTAATGTAACGTCATCATCATCATCATCATTGAGTACAAATGTCTCGCATCCCATATGCCCAATTATTTGGTCGAAATATTTTGATCTGGGCCTTCCCTTTTATGCCCCCCCCCCCGCCCTCCAAGATATATCCCTAAGTAGTCCCCATGTCTCAGTGTGTGCCCCATCATCTGACCTCTTCTCTTTCTCAGACTCTTCCACAAGTTTCTTCTTTCTCCGATTCTTCTAAGAACTTCTTCATTTGTAATTTTATCCATCCATTTGATATTCATCATTCTTCTGTAGCACCACATTTCGTACCCCTCTAATCTCTTTCTAATTGTACAGGTTTCACACCCCTACATGGCTATGCTCCATACATATGTCTTCAATAGCATCTTCCTGTTTTCTAAGCTGATTGAGGAGGAGCATAGCAGTTTTTGTTTTGAATTAAACCCCATTTTTGCTTGGACAATTCTTGGATTATTTCGTGTGTATCATACAATATTTATACTTTTTAAAGATTTTATGAGTTTAAAATTTTATTTCGCGAATTTGATCACCATGTGCTATCTGCTTGCTTTCTTTTGGTGTCTATTTCAATAAAATAAAATTTTAAAGGAAAAAAAGGATCAATCTTAAATAATTTGTTTGTTAAGTTTCATTCTCTGAGCATTCAATGAACTCTTTTTTCTGGAAGAAGGAACTATAGAGAAACTTGCTTGCCAATATCAGCCAATCATTCTTCTCTTAGTAAATAGGCAAGAACAAGTCGTTTCTTAAAGTTCGTCATAAAAACTCCCGATCCCCTCTAAACAATAAATTGCTACAATAGTCGCAGGGAGAGAACTTGTAGGAAAAATACCTCACCGCTTAGAATAGACGAGCCTAGAAAAACTAATCTTAAAACTTAAGCTTAAAAGCTTAAAATCTTAAAAATTAAATAGCTTATTAGGAAATACATATGATTTTTCAATAACGAATTTTATCAAATTATGACCAAAATCGCTAACAGGTAAATATTTTAACCTTTCTAATTTAATTTATTTTTTAAGAGTGAAATAATTATTGAAACAACTGATGATGATAGAATAATTGTACACTCCAAAAATATGAAACTCAGCGAAACAGTAAATGATTTGATCACTGATATCTCTGAAATCTTCCAAAGTAAAGATATGTCGCAATTTGGAGGTAAGAGTATTTTTTTATGTTTTTTAATAGAAACGAATCTCTTAACAAATTGGTTCAAAAGGGAATTTTATTCTCTTTTTCTATGTTATTTGCAAATACTTCTTGATTTTGGATAGGTTATTTTATAACAAGGTCTTTCTCTTTCAGCTGAATGTATTGCAAATGTATATAACGTGATTACATGGGATGGATTCCAAGTCAATCGTACATATCCTAAAGCGCCACCGCTAGTCGATTGCTATCATCTTTTGGTTTCCGATACAAATCAAATGCCGCAATATGCGGTCTGGGTAAAGGGAATGGACCCAGGAGGATCACTTTTGATTGTAGGTGTCAGAAAGTTTGATTCAGCTTATCCCGTCACATGCATTTAACACACTTTAGTTCTTCCTACATAAAATAAGCTGACGTTTTCTGATGTGGCCATCCACTTGACATTACCATACAACCTGGGCCCTCTCTTATATTTAATATTTAATAAAATTACTTACAATCATGTAGGGAGGGGGGTTAGTTTGCATTTTTAAACTCCTAGGGCCCATTGATTATGTATAAAAAATTTAGTTGAGTTTGGTACAAGGGCCTATATTTTAATTTTTTGCCCTACACCCCCCCCCAATTTTGGGCGGTTAGTTTTTGCATTTTTAGACTTCTGGGGTCCCACTGATTATGTATACAAAATTTGGTTGAGTTTGCTCAAATGGCCTAGATTTTTAATTTTTAACCCCCCCTCCACCCCCTTTAATTTTGGGTCGATATGCACCAAAATCTAATCAGCTCTTAATCTCAATGGACCAAAACTACCTGTGAAATTCGGATTCGATATTCACACTAGTTTTTGAGCTAGCTCGTCCACAAAAATTTGGTAACGCACAGACTAACAGACAGACAAACTAGGCAACCATTCAGACTAACAGACATTTTGACAAAACAATTAATATCTCGAAAAATATAATTTTTTTCGATGTTCACTTATTAGAGGTTTTTTGTAGAGCGAAATGCCATGGTTTCGCTCAATTTTTTTAATCAAAATAGTTTCAGCCGTTTTTTAGATATTTCGAAAAAAGAAGGAAAAAAGACTTTTTTCATGCACGATTACAATACTTGACCCTGTATGGTAAAGTAAAAATTAAAAAAAAAATTAACAAGCCTTCTAACAAAAAAAATTATCCATTAATCTCGATTAGGTAGAGGATATTTTTACCTTTTCTTCCAATCTTACTAATATAATTTTTTGTTTTACAGAGTTTGAAAATTTTTTCACTCTCTCATTTGATTGAAGTGATTCCCAAAGGTCAAGGTGAATTTGAAATTGTTGATTTGAGCGATGGCGAGAAAAAAGTTAATATGGATGTAGATAAAATATATCCCGGTTTAGAGTAAGTATCTCTTCTCTCAATATTAAGTGAAATATATAGTATTTAACATATTGATTTTTTTTAATTTAACCTATGTTAATTTTTAGAGATTAAAAAGGTTCATGAGAGGCTGGTAATCTATTTAGACGATCTAACTTTAGTAACCAATGGAGGATATGTGCACATTTTGGCTGACGATAGTACCTGGCATCAAGTAGGGGGGCTTTGCGGCTCTTTTGATGATGATGCAAACAATGATATACAAACTAACACCTTCGAAGACTGTAAATTATAATAATAATAAAATAAATTTTTTTTTTTTTTGAAAAATAAAAACTGTCATAACATAATTGCTTATTTGATGATTTCTTCATGAATACTTAATCGATTTGATCTTAAGATTTAATTGTGACCGCTAAATGCGTACTCTTCTTAGGGATTTTGAACTCCTTTTCGTAAACCGTACTTCTTTTCGTAGATCTACTCCTTTGAAAGCTGTACTCCTCTTGCACTCCGATTGTGCTGGGAAAACGTAAGTTCTGTATGAAGCAATTACAGATCCGAGTAGATATGTATTTAAATTGAAGAAATCATAAGTTTCTGTATTTGATTCGATCGTGAATCGAAAGCAGGTGATTTTTGTCGGATATCAAGTGAAAATAATATCCGAATTACATATTTCTAACTTGAAATAATGAAGTTAAGTAAACGCCTAATCTTACTCATTTATATATCAAAATAACTAACTATTATCGAAATTGTTTTTGATCCGTTTTTAACAAGATATATCATCGCAGACATACTGCTGGTTGAAGCTATTGGAGTCTGCTGAGTCTTACAGTCTGGACTCAAGAGAGAATGAATAAATGATATATTATTTCAAGTGAAAAATGTATAAATTCAGATATTATTTTCACTTAATATTTGACAAAAATCATCTGCTTTCGATTCACGATCGAATCAAATGCAGGAAACTTATGATTAATTAATAGCAAACACCTAACATACGTGTTAACAGATCTAGCGTGCTGGACTGGGAGATTGAATATATAACATCTCAGATTTCAAATTCATTTGATGGTCCATATCAGTGATTGATATAAAAAACGTCATGCGGGCTAAACACGAAATGACGTTGGATTATAGTTCTAAATGGATCATATCTTTTTCTATTCTCTCTTGGTCCAGACTTAAGACTCAGCTAGAATTCAATAGCTTCAACCAGCAGGTAGTCTTAAGCGAGTTATATATCTTGTTTGTAAACAGTACTCCGATCAAAACTGACTACTGTACTCCATTTAACTATGTATAATTATTCTTATGAATGATATTCGATGAGAAAATTATAAATTTAAATGAAGAAAGACTGAAGAAATGCATAGATGAAAAAGTAAGCATGGACAGAAGATGGGTAGAAGTATTTTCGAGTTTTAAACAAGGATGTATTCCCCATAAAAATTTAAAATTATTGATTGAATGTGCACTAAGTTGTCCCGGCAGTAAAGCAGCGGGTATTTTCGCTAGTTAATGATTATACTGGAGAAGTGAAAAAATGAAACTATTCGAAAAGACGCTAGCTGCAGTTTTAACGATTAAATTCAACACGGAGGATGCAAGAAGTTCTGACGTGAGTGCGCTATTAGAAGAAAATTCAGAATTATCCAGAAAAATTCATATAACACAAAAATATTCGACACTCGGCTCAGAAATATTCAGACAGTTTTGAGAGGCAATCTCGGGCGGCCGGCGCACAGTGGGCCAAAACCCGATTCAGGGCGCCAAAAGTCCAAAAAATGACATTCTACAAACTATAAAATGATACTTGGATCTTGTCAAGCATTATCCAGGGCATCAAGTTTTGTATGTTTTGACGATCTCCGTGATAGTGCGGTTGCTACAGCGATGTTCAAAGTGGGCCTTGTCTCATACGAGCCGGTTGCAAGATTTTGAGTATGTTATTTGGCAGCGTCCCACTGCTATGGTTTTTTCTTCACATTTTTGATGTTTATGTATTCCTACAGCATTTTTTACGCAGATTTCGAATATGTATTTCTTTTTTAGTTTAGAAGCATTGGAAGGCGAGAATTAAATATTCAAATGAGCTACTTTTACCCTTTTTATAAAAGTTCACCTACAAAATGAGATTAATAATGAATAACGCCAATTTATTCACATAAATCTTGGTTAAAATATATACTATCGCCCTAATTCATAATATCCTGCTACAATTTGCTACCTTGGGAAATAACGTACAAAGTATTCTCAAAATTAACGCTTTTATGCAAAATAACTGATATAAAATTTAAAATAGGTCACTTTGAGAACACTGGTTGATCCCTAATTACAAATATCATTAGAAAAGTTTCATATGGGGTGTCCAGAAAAACATATATATACATACCAAAGATGATATTTTTAAGAATTTTGAGATTAGCCCCCCCCCCCCCCCCAGGGTCAATTTTAAAAGTTGGGTCAAATTGACATGAAAAATGAACTCAGCGCTATGTAATAACCCCATGTTAGAAGTTTCAGAATTTTGGCGCCCTAAATCGGGTTTTGGCCCAGAGTGTGCGGCGTACCCTTTTTGTGCCAAAAAAAGTTGGTCACCTTATTAAATTACATATTTTATTTAAATTTAATTAATAATCACATTGTATTTTGTTTCAGTGTTTCTCAAAAATTTATTTTTTTCATATTTTTCTGAATGAAATTCTCAAAGTTA
The DNA here is from genome assembly GCA_024734495.1 of Forficula auricularia. Lineage (NCBI taxonomy): Eukaryota > Metazoa > Arthropoda > Insecta > Dermaptera > Forficulidae > Forficula > Forficula auricularia. The sequence continues at coordinate 1,896,986 of JALMQS010000088.1, read as the reverse complement.
AACTCGAATCCTTAATATCTAATAGAAAATTTATCACTTATGGTCATTGCAAAATATATATTACTTTTGTCCGCTCTAGATCAAAAACTAATGTGTATATCGAAACAAAATTTCTTTTATAAATATTGTAACACAGAAAGAAAATAAATGAGCCCAAAATTAAGAGGTGGGATTCTTTCCTAAATTATAAACTAGCTGCTACGTCCCGCTGAATTTCCTAACTTTAATAAATTTTATTTGTCATGAACTATTAGTAGGTTTTAAATTTAAAAAAATCACGTCTTCTCGGCTTCGTCGCGCAAGACAATTATAATAAGTTTTTCATTAAATTGAAGGGTTGGTTTTGTCACAAATATAATAAAACAATAATTTTAATAACTATTAGAATTATTTAATTGATAACTATACAGTTTCGGTCACCACTGGTCGACCATCCTCAGTAGTTCTAAAAATTGAAATGAAACATTTATTTACATTTTTTCTTTTTATAGAGAATTATATAACACAAAATTTTTTTACAATAATTTGAAATCATACATACATCTCGTTCAAGAACCGGAATTTGTCATTTCACATGAAACATTCATTCTTAAATCTTCAATATAGATACATCACACAATTCATTACAATCACACACATACATATATATAGCAACAATTTATAAAAACGTTTATCACTGAACTAGAAACTATTTTGAATTAATGATTATATTAAATACTATTTTCAATTTTATTTTTTTCTAATTATCTCATTGCATCGTCAATTATTATACAATTAAAAAACCCATTATAAATAATCCATTCTAGAAACACATTATAAGTTAAATTCATTCTTTATTTTTAATTTTTTATTAATGAAATATCAAAATACACATCTCCCTATTACATTTTTCTTATAAAATCAATACATGTTTAATCAAATCAATATTCTCACAACAATGACACAATGAGACTATAACATTCTGATATGTTTTCCGAATCCATTTTGAAATTTACACAATTATCGATATCCTTCAATATATAAAGAGATTCTTTTATTTTTCTCTTGGTCCAATTTTTCTCATAATCTAGTATCTTTACTCCTTCAAAATCGAAACTATGCTCGTTGTCAATAGCATGAATGGATAACGCGGAGACCAATTTATTTCCATTAATCGATGAAATATGTTCTTTAATTCTTTGTCTCAAATGTCTTGAAGTCTCACCTATATATTTGTGTGTTTTGTTTATCTTTTTAATGAATCACAAACCATCTGCTATAAACACTACTCATTTATTAAGTTTTTCAAGATGTGTCTTATTATTGAATATGTTACATGAGTTTCATGTGAAATGACAAATTCCGGTTCTTGAACGAGATGTATGTATGATTTCAAATTATTGTAAAAAAACAAAAAAAAAATTTTGTGTTATATAATTCTCTATAAAAGAAAAAATGTAAATAAATGTTTCATTTCAATTTTTAGAACTACTGAGGATGGTCGACCAGTGGTGACCGAAACTGTATAGTTATCAATTAAATAATTCTAATAGTTATTAAAATTATTGTTTTATTATATTTGTGACAAAACCAACCCTTCAATTTAATGAAAAATTTAAATCAAGTCACTTAAGTTCTGGAAGAAATATAATAAATTATAATAAGTATAGATAGATATATTATTTTATTGATTATTTGATTATAAAGGAGTTCTGTAATTCCTGAAGATGGGTTGATAGCCCGAAATATATATATTGAAAAAATAAAATTTACCTCTTTTATTTTTTTTAATTTTTAACGTGAAACAAGTGACCTAGAAAACTAACTCATAGTTAATTAATACTTCATAAAATATTTATTTACTTTTATCTTTACAAGGGAGAGGCTAGGTGTATTTGCGTATGACCATATCGTTTGTTTTAAATGTAACTCAAAATAAAACAAGAGAAATCAAATTTAGAGCAAATGGAGAAATTCAATTATATTTATAGAGAAAATAATTTGATAAGAATAATATTAATAACATGATACTGATATACCCGTTAAACTATAACGTGAAGTCAAGTTCAAGGCATGAATGATGATATCCCACATACAAACTTACACTCCTGATTGTTAAGTTAAATAATACACTGTTCTATAAATTATAAATAACCTAAATGATTAATCAATTGGATTACACAACTTGTTTGTAACTGAAATTATTAAAATCGATTCAAAATACTCGCAAATAGAAATCAATGATTGAAGGAGACAATAAAGAGTGTGTCTTCTGCTGGAATTATAAATTTTAATTATTTATAACGAGACTATAGTTTCAGGGGCTTGCCTTCTTCATCAGTCTAATACAATGTATTCACAGGAATTAATTGATAAATGAAAGTTTAAAATCTTTCATTCATAAATTAATTCTATGTGAATACATTGTAATAGACTGATGAAGAGGCGAAAAACCCTCAACTATAGTTCGCTATAAATAAATAAAATTTATAATTCCAGCAGAAGACACACTCTTTATTGGTCTCCTTCAATATATAAAAATTCTGCTACTCTCGGCAAAAACTTTCAATTTAAGAAATCAATGAGTTTATCCTGCTTGATATAAATAAACATATCGTACATATATAATTATATATAATAATTATATATATATCCCAACTAGCAAAATAGCAGTATAATTTTAGGTTATATAACCCCTATGTTGTGTTGCTGTTTTATAAGTGCTCCTCAGTTATTAATAACGCTTATAAAACATCAACAAAACATAAAGGTTATATAACCTAAAATTATACAGCTATTTTGCTAGTAGCGATATATATATATATATATATAATTTATTTGTTTGAGACTATAGTTTCGTAGGTTTGGCCTTCATCATCATTCTTTTTAATTAGAAGTATTTTATCTGTTATTTTCGATTGCATATAGAAAATTCCTCTTGTAGTCATAGCAAGCTAAGCATATAAACGATTAAACGATTATGTATTATATATATGCGGCCAAAACAAATGTTTCCAATTAATTGAAGTAAAGGGTGTGTAGTTTCACAGTGAATGAAATAAAACTCAAAGAGGTTTATACAAACTCAATATATTTCGGATTATTAGTCCATCATCAGGAGTTTACAAGACTAGACAAGAAACTAAACACCCTTTACTTTATTAATTAATATCATGTTTCACCTAAAACCTACACCACTTTCCCTAAGTGAAAACAAATGTTTCCCTTATTAAAAGAGTTGAAACAAAAACTCTCAGGACAATTGCTTACCCTCCGCCAGGAATCAACAACTACATAATTAGAGCAGGACTTCAAATTGAGAGTCTGCAAGACTATATTTAGCAATTATCGTTGAAGTTCCATAAGAGGCTAATTACTCATACAAATCCATTAATTACATCGAGTCGATCTCGGATAATTATTAATCTCGTTTTTGCTCTTCTGGTTGACCCCCATTTTGGGTGGTTAGTTTTTGCATTTTTAGCCTTCTGGGGGTCCACAAAATATGTATACAAAATTTGATTGAGTTTGGTAGAAAGTGGCTAGAATCTTTCATTTTTGTCCCCCCCTCTTTTTTTTTTCGTCTGATATAATGTTTAAAACACATTAAAAAAAATATATATTTTATGTTCTTTTCAAAATATATATTCAGTTTTTTTTCTAGTTAAATTTTTTCAATTTTTTTATACCTCTTCAAAATGTGGTAGATCTTTTATGCCGCACCTTGTATGTATGAAGCTAGTACATTATTAATTAACATATTTTTTCAAATTAATCGATATTTATTGGGGTTACTCTACTTATCCTGAGGGGCAAGAAGTCTACACTAAATATTTTCTAAAATTTTATTTTTATTTTTCTGTTACTAAAATATTTGATAAATTACACATATTTTCACATTGTTCCCGAAGACATAAAAAGCCCATCATTTTTAAAAAATTGAATCCTTCGAAAAAAAATCTTGGGCCGTGTCTAATCTTATGGCTGAAAAGAGGGGAGATTTTTTTTTATTTCCATTTTTCTACCATTATATGTAAAGAGAAGCTCAAGAGACTTAATATTATTTAGTTTGATCAAGAAATTATCCTATTTTTCTAAATTTTCAAATTTTTTTTTAGCTGGATTTATTTTTTGCGAATATGGCAACGCAGCTGAAACAAGTCGGGACTAGTTCAGGCCTCCCAACCCCCTCAATCCCTTCCACCTTTTTCTTTATATTATTTGCTGATTTCAATACTATTAGATGTATTGAGAAATTGTGACGTCATAATCACGAGTCTCTTTTGGCCAGTTCACACCTCCGAAAATCAAACCATGACGACGCCATCAAAATAACTCTCTTTCGATATTTCAATCAATTTATCTTGAAACAATTTTTTAATTTGTGTTAAAAATTATATTTTCTATATGAATATCATTTTCACTCTCCCTCGCATGAGTCATCTTTATTTAATGTGTTTTGTGAAATCGCAGTCATTGGAATTAATTTTCATGGTAAGCTCTCATCTATTAACCTATTTTTTATATTACAATATATCTTAGTACATTTGATTTTAATTTTTTGGATAATTTTTAATCAAAAGGGACTAAATATTATCTTAGATTTTATAGAATTAAGAAAAATAAAAGTAATACAATGGGTAATAGAGATTTCAAATTGTTTTATATTTGTAATTAAAAATATATTCATTTGGCTCATTGACTAGAATATTTTCTCATCAATTTTATATAAAACTAGCTGCAAAGCGCCGCCTTCGGCGGACCTCTTGCTAGCCAGAGAGCGTAGCGCCTGTACCACCACCACCACCGCACCCCACCCACTTCGAACCCAAACCCGTGCCTTCCAACCCTCGCGCACCACAGCCCCTGCCTCACCGCCCCCCCTGGACCCCCACCCCGTACCACCCCTGCACTCCACCCCCGCCTCACTCCCTCACCCCGCGTCCATTACACCCCGGACCCTCATACCCTAACCCACCCCCACACTCTGAAAGCCACCCCCGCACCCAGTTTTTGCATCTCTAGCCTTCTAGTGACTCTCAGATTATGTATACAAAATTTGGTTGAGTTTCGTCCAAGAGCAAGAATTTTCATTTTTTGACCCTCCCCCCCATTTTGAGTGGTTAGTTTTTGTATTTCGAGCTCTCTAGAGGCCCACAGATTATGTATACAAAATTTGAAATTTGGTTGGGTTGGCTCCAAGGGCAAGAATTTTCATATCCCCCCCCCTTTTAGGTGTTATTTGGGGGGGGGGGAATTTTTTAAAACAAAAGTTCAGAAATCATATCCCCTACAACTTTGCTTATAAAAATTTGCAGTAGAGTTAATAGTTTAGGAGTTATTTGATAATTTTCATTCGTCCCCCCCACCCCACCCCAACCCCCTTTCGGAGTCAAAATATCAAAACGTTATATAGAAATAAACGTAAGTTAGAAGACATCTGATGCTAATATGAAAATTCATAATAAGCCCTTCAGGCGTTTTTACGTGAATCGTGAGCAATTTTTTCGCGGAAACCACGGAAACATACTGACAGACAGGAATTTTGTTGAGGGTGTTTTTGTTCACAGCTTTGATTGAAACGTGTGCAACAAAATTTTGGCGTGATTTGGCCCAATGTACAGACAAAACCTTAATTTTATATATATAGATGGTGTTTAATATTAAATTCTATTTTATAGCAAGAAAAAATAGCAGTCCAGGGAAAAGTTTTCTGCAATCGTCTTGGCTTCTCCTCTGGATCTAAGGTAGGCTTTCATCCTATTTTAAAATCTTTATATTCAGAATATATATATATATATATATATATTCGATGTTTCATAGTCTGTTAGTAATATTAGTGAGCTGACCTAATTGTTTGGAGATGATAATTCTAGAAGTGTCCAAGAGCACTTCTTGCTTTATCTATTTATTATTTTCACTTATTGATATTAATTATTTTATTTTTTTTTATTAATATGAAATAGATTAAAAATTTTATCAAAATTATTTTTCTATAGATTATTTTTTTAGGGAATTTATTAGAGGGAAATAAAAAAGATTAATGATGTTTTGTCACATAGTAGAGTTGTTTTTTGACAAAGAGTGATAATAATTTTCTAATTAATATATTAAAGAATAATCAACATATTAACGAGAATTGTTTTTGATTGCGTTTTTAAACAAGATATATATATCGCGAGTCTACTGCTGGTTGAGACTATTGGAGTCTGCTGAAATCTTAAGTCTGGACTGGGGGATTGAATATATAACATCTCAGATTACAAATCTATTCGGTGGTCCATATCAGCGTTTGATATAAAAAGCGTTATTTCAAGTTAGAAATATATAAATTCGGATATTATTTTCACTTAATATCTGATGAAAATCACCTGCATTCAATTTCAGATCGAATCAAATACAGTAAACTTATGATTAATTGGTGGAAAACACCTAACACACGCGTTAACAGATCGAGCGCACTGGACTGGGGGATTGAATATATAACATCTCAGATTACAAATCTATTTGGTGATCCATATCAGTGTTTGATATAAAATGCGTCATGCGGGCCAATCGTAGGTTGGATCATAGCTAGATGGATCACTTCTTTTTCATTCTCTCTTGATCCAGACTTAAGATTTCAGCAGGCTCCAATAGTCGAGCTGAAATCAATTATCCCCCCTAATGCCCTCTTTCCGAGAAACACGCGGTTTTCAAACGCTCAGCACCCCTTCGCTGTCATATTGGATAAAAGTCGAACAAGCGCTTTCGCCAGCTCTTTTATCCCTATAAGCTCCAGAGACTGGAACTCGCTCCCTGCCACCATCTTTCCCGCGACTTATAACCTTAATCTATTTAAGACCCGTATCCACAGATACCTTCGACCCCCGCCCAGCCCATAAAATTCTTTCTTCTTCTTTTTCACGATGGAGGGGCCAACCCAGGCCTTTAGGGGCTGCACCTTTTTGGTGTAACTCCTTCTCTCATCATTTTCATAAAAAAAAACCTCAACCAGCAGTAGTCTTGCGATATATATATATCTTGTTTAAAAACCCGATCAAAAACAATTCTCGTTAATATGTTGATTATTCTTTAATATACAGAGGGGTCCAAAAAAAATGTATCCACTGTTTAAAAGTCCATAACTTGCAAACTAATTGATGAAGTTGTCTCATTTTTGGTGAAAGTGTAGCTTAAAGTCCAACTTAAAGATATCACTGTAGGTGTTCGAAATGGTCACCATTAACATCCACACACAAACGATGCCGCCGAACTGCAGCACGAACTACTGACTGCAACGTGTTCAGTTGGATATTTGCACATGAATGTACGATGGATTCTCGAAGTTCATCCAATGTGCGTGGCTTTTGTCGATAAACGACGTCCTTTAGTGTTCCCCACAGGTAAAAGTCCAGCGGAGTTAGGTCTGGGGAACGTGGTGGATACTACACAGCACCTCTACGGCCTATCCATCTTCCTGGTAGATTTTCGTCGAGATACGCCCTAACACGGTTTTGGTAGTGGGCTGGGGCACCATCTTGTTGAAAGTAAAATCTTCCGTCTCCATACAAGTCTCGGATGGCAGGTAAAATGGATGTCTGAAGCTTCTGAAGGTACACCTCACCGGTAACTGTGCCGTCAAAGAAGCCTTCAGCTTCAAATTTGTCTCGAATGCGACGAATCGTTAAACGTGTCCGTGGCTCTGTTTGATACACATTTCGCCATTGCCGTTGAACCTCATTAATGTTTTCGTACTTAAAATACTACTTCAAAACTGACTTCCTTTCATCCAATGTAACCCTTGCGCCAGCCATGTTTACTCGAGTAACTATGTGCAACTAAGAACAAAACACTGATTATCTGGCGACTGTCATCTGACAAAACAAAACAACGAAATACAACTGCTTGTGTGGCGATTGCCGGAACTACAAACTATTACACTACCAAAGATGAGACAACTCCGTCAATTAGTTTGCAAGTTATGGACTTTTAAACAGTGGATACATTTTTTTGGACCCCTCGTATTAATTAGAAAATTATTTAACTTCATTATTTCAAGTTAGAAATATATAAATTCGGATATTATTTTCACTTAATATCTGACAAAAATCACCTGCATTCGATTCGCGATCGAATCAAATATAGGGAACTTATGATTAAAGAGTGATAAATTGGGGCACTGAGGAAGTCGAAATAAATCGACGAAACGTCAGTCCCATTTAATAAAATTATATTTTGAAGGAGACAATAAAAGAGTGTGTCTTCTGCTGGAATTATAAATTTTATTTGTTTATAACGAATCGTTATAAATAAATAAAATTTATAATTCCAGCAGAAGACACACTCTTTTATTATCTCCTTCAATATATAATAATTCTGCTACCCTCCGCACAAAAACTTTCAATTTAAAAATTCAATTCCTAGTTTAATTAATTTAGTTCACATTTTTTCTTTCCAAAATAAGTATTTTCTCACCTGAGCCATCTTTAGTGAGAGAATTACATGGATCTGTTACTACAAAGCCCCAACGGGTTACTAGAACAAACATGGACACAATAATTTCATTAAATGAACTTCTTAATATTTGATCTCTTCTGCTTGACTCATTTCCTTATTAACGAGACCCTTGACCTTCATGACGTCTGCGAATTTCTGGTTAACGCCTTCATCGGTGAACTTCCCATAAATGCAAATTTTAAGAAAGACGCAGATAAGATAATTAATAATCTTCAATAAAAACAAAAAATTAAATAAATACATTCTCGTTGTTTTTCATCATAGAATACAATCCTAAGACAGGTTTGACGCGAGCACCCGCTTCCTTTCGACCTTATTCAATGCCAAATTTCCATACCCCATTTCAATTAATTATTATTATCAGGAGGAAAAATAAATATTCGTTAAGGAATTTCATTTTATTAAGTTATTATTGCTTTTATTCTTCTTCTTTAAGTGCCATATCAGGTCTCCCTGACGTTTTGGCTCCTGTTCACATATACCTGTGCTGAATGTGTTTAGCTGTTTTTACACAGATATACGGGACCTACTTTTTAACGTCGGTTCCGAACGGTTAGTTTGAAGAGATTATTAGGCAATTATACTCTTGGTAGGCTGCCATTGCTTTCCAAGAGGAGGCGACTGAATATATCTGTCGAGACTCGGTCTCGAACCAGAGTATTTCAGGCCAGCGATCCGACACTCTAACCACTGACCCACAGTCGCCTCAATTGCTTTTATTAAAAATCTTAAATTAGACTATATGGGTCTAAACGTCCAAAGCTGTTCTTAGTTAACTTTCCACGAATTTCCACTTATAACACTTAAAATAAAAAATTATCCCGTGAGAGGAAAATCAGTGGGTGGTCGAAATATTGATTTCAGTAAAAAATTTACAATTTTTCTTCCCTGGTGTGTAAAAATATTGAATTCATTCTAAGTTTTATGAAGGTAAAAAGAAATTTTAAAATATCAATTACTAGGTAGGTTTCACACAATAAAAGACAAAATGCTTATTGATTAGTCTAAATATTTTTATTTTCCCATTTATATTCATAGAATATTTTTCTAAAAATTGTTAGAGCCGTTTTTGAGAAAAACGAAATAAAGGAAGGGGGTGTAAATTAGTAGTGTTGAGATGATTTCAAATAAATGAAAATGTGAAAGTCGTGTGGGGAACACACCAGTTGATTTTATTTCTTAACTTCTGAAGTTTGGCTCAAACCCCGAAATATATACCCGGTGAGTTTTTTTATCTTGAGACAGTCTTATAACTCAAATACACGGATGGATGGATGGATGGATATGGAAAAAGTTTCAAATAAAAGTTTGTTTATATCTAAGGGAAACTAAACTACGCTATTGTTTGTCGACCTAGAACAAGCATTTAAGGGTATTTTAAGGCCATGTTCTGTTTTTTAAATGGAAACTTATATTTTTCTTTACATTGCCTAAATTTACAAAAAAAAAACTGAACAACTTTCATAAGAAATATTTTTTATACGACATCAAATAGACAAAATATTAAATCAATTAGATCTCAAAAAAATAGAAATAATAATTATTCTTAACAATTATTCAACTTAATTATCAAATAATAATGATATTAAATAAATAATTATTAAATTGAAATGTCAAAACAATGAAAATAAATGTTTATAATGATCTTAAAACTTCATTATACACAGGCTTAAAGAGATTATTTTCTACTTAATAGATCTATTTAAAAGTCTTGAGCTTAAAAAGTTTATTTCTCGTGTCAATTCAGTAGATAGTTATTTTGTATTACCATAATAAAAAATGAAGCAATTTTTTGTTGAAGAAAGATGTTTCATCCAGAAGACTTGAAATACACTCTAGAACAGTGTTCCGCAAAGTGTGTGCCGCGGCACACTGGTGTACCGTGGTCATTAGATGGTCTGCTGCGGAAAAATGTCAAGTTTTGTTATGATGCACCTACACATAGCTGAGAGTTATGCGAGCAGCCTTATCAACGATTTCTCCAAATTTTGATCGCCTTTGCTCAGTTAAGCAGACTCATATTTCTCATTAAACATCTTTTCCTATTATATTGATTATAATAATAAATAAATATTAAATAAACATTGTTTTTTTCTTTGGTGTACCTAACTCTAAAATTTCTTGATTTGGTAGGTGTACCTTGAACATAAAAAGTTTGCGGAACACTGCTCTAGAATGTCACAGAACATTGTCGGAAAATTGTTAAATTATTTTTAAATTATTTATTTAATTTCATTATTATTTGATAATTAAGTTGAATAATTGTTAAGAATAATTATTATTTGGATTTTTTTGAGATCTAATTCATTTAATATTTTGTTTATTTGATGTATAAAAAAATAAGGTCAGGTGGGGTAACTGGGGCCGGGAGCGACTGGGCCAGGGGTCCTGTAACCCCAGAGCTTTTGAATTTTACCGCATTTTTTTAGCGCAATTCACTTTTTCATATTGGTGGGAAATTTTCGGTGTTCCTGAATTAGAGAAATTTCTTTAAGTTTATTTTATACTTAAGTACTTAGTTAAGTTAATTACTTATTTACTTATTTACCTAGTTATGTGCTTACTTCTTACCTAGTTGCCTTACCCAGTTCCTTGAAAATATTGAGACTTGAGTAAGTACTTAATTAAGGCTTTCTTAAGCATAAGGAACTTATTTAACTTTATTTCAATGGGTAAAATGAAATTATTTTGTTTAGTTGTTTGATTTATGATACTTTTTTTTGTATTTTCTGTAATAAAAATCGATTTTAAAAATTATACTTGGCGTTTAAACTTATCTACCTTAAAAAATTCAATAGAATAAAAAAAAATAGAGGTCTTGGTGCAACTGGGCCAGCCTAGTCAGGGCCCAATTACCCCGAATCGCTTACATCTTTGATTATTTTTAATCCATATACAAATGAGACTAATTCTACCTACGGCCAGGGCCTTGAGGGATAGGGGAACATGTCCAACTGCTCAAAAGATGTTAAAAATTAAAAAACAGCAAATAGGCTGGGCTGGTCCAATTACCCCACAACGCGTTTAACTGGGCCAACCGCAAAACTTTACATTCAACTTAAGATAATTCCAAAATTTTGAATAATCAAAAGTTGAAAGTATCATGATTATTTGAAGAAAATTTCATCTTTCAATTAATATAGTCACGAGATCTATAAATTGTGAGGAAGCTTAGTTATAGCCAAAAATATGGAGTACTATCCTTGGGAAAACAAAAGAAGCTGGCCCAGTTACCCCACCTGACTTAGTTCTTAAGAAAGTGTTGTTTTTTGTAGATTTAGGCTTAGTTTAGTTTCCCCCTTGATATAAGTAAACCTTTATTTGAAACTTTTTTTCATATAATGCACTATTTTTGAGTTATAAGACTATCTCAAGATGAAAAACTCACCCTGTATATAGAGTCAATAAGCATGTATCTTTTATTGTGTGAAACCTATACTTAGTAATTTATATTTAAAATTTCTTTTTACCTTTATATACTGAAACCTGTAGAAAAATTATTTTCAGACATTTTTTAAGTTTTAATTTTGATTCTAATACTCGAAATTAGTCATGAAGAAAAGGCTCGAATAAACTACCTTCTGTCTCCAAAAGTTTGTAGTTTTTAAAAGGAGGAACTGATTCGATTTTGGGCTTTAAGTTTAAGAAGTTAATTCAGTGTTGCGATTGAAAATGGGAGAAATCAGAAAAAATCAAATTGTTAGAATTACACTATTAAACAAAAATTTCTCCCCGTAAATCTAACAATGGATTCCAGTAGAGTTTTATAAGCTGATTCTCATGTAATTTCCTGATTTTTTACAACACGTCACAGTTTTGAGATGTTATCGGTCGAAATGACAAAAAAGGCCATTTAGACCTATTTTCGAGTCCCATTAAATATTAAACAGCAATATTTAAAATCAAAATATTTTGTTGACGTAATAGAAAACAGCTTCCTCTTTGATTTTCACACTACCACTTGTTTTTATCTCAATTAGAACTCGAGTTATAACTAAAAAACTAAAACTACGTAAATATAAAGGATAATAACATAGATAAAAATATAAGTTTTAGTTTTTTAGTTATAACTCGAGTTCTAATTGAGCTAAAAACAAGTGGTAATTTGAAAATCAAATAGAAAGCTGTTTTCTTTTACGTGAATATAATATCTAATGGGACTCTAAAATAGGTCAAAAAGACCTTTTCTGTCATGTTGACCGATAATATCTCATAACTCTGACGTGTTGTAAAAAATCGGGAAATTGCATGAAAATCAGCGTATAAAACTCTACTGTAATCCATTGTTATGTTTAGGGGGAGAAATTTTTGTTTAATTTTTGTTTGGCAGTGTTCTGGGAAGCTTTCAAACGATTTTAGTTAATGAGTTGAAATTTGGCCCAAAATGATGTAATAAAATAAGCTGCTCCATTCTGCCCAGCTCAAACTTTACACTTATAAAAGCAAATAATGCTAAATCATTTGAATTTGTGGTATAATATTTTGAAAATATTTTCGAATTTTCTATTAGTAAAACTATTGATTGAAAGAAAAAAGAAAACTTTTTCAAGACACTATCGAGACTAGAGCCGTCCTAGTAATAAATTAAAATATATTTAATAAACTACTAAAAATTTGAAAACATGACTGACCTTGAGGTTTCTAAAGAACCCATCAAAGATATAAGAGGTGAAATAAAATAATCATGAGAAATATGGAAAATAACATGAAAAATGTAAATCAAAAAAAAACAGGCATTTTTTTACAAATGATAATCTCCTTTCATTAAAAAATAACCCTAGATAGCTTTACTAAGTAAAACACAAGATATAGATTAACAAAAAAACAAAAACATTAAAATTAAGTTTACATTTAAATACGAAAAAAATATTTTTAATGTTTTTTCATTTTGTTTAATATACAACTGTGCTCTTCTTAATCTCTTGTATAATTATAGTTCTTAGTCAGCTTACGTTGGCGTTTTATTTTTAGGATCCATTCAAACGTAAAATAATATTAATAGAGCATATATTATAGGGGGTAGGTTTGCCAAATGGTCCGAATAGCTATTTTTGAGGCTCGGGTTTTATACTCAACTCTGAACACAACCCTTCTGACATGTTGTAATAAAGATTATCACTGGAAAATTTAGTAGAAAACAACCCTTCGTGATTCCTTTAGAAATTTTAGGTCTGCTATAATCGACTATTTAAACTCTTATATAATATATTAATATTAAATAAAAAATAATAGTACATATACATGGTACGATTTCTGAGTGCAGGTTTATCAATTTATTGTATCTTGTAGACTAAATCTCAACCAAAACAGTCTGTGAAAAAACAAGCCAAGTTCGAAAAAGTAGTGAAATCTAGTGTGTAGCCAAGTTAAATTCTCCAAGAATAATTAAGTTGAGAGATCTACTATTTTCTCAACTTAATTATTCTTGGCGAATTTAACTTGGCTACACACTAGATTTCACTACTTTTTCGAACTTGGCTTGTTTTTTCACAAAATATTTTGGTTGAGATTTCTCTTCTTTTTGTAAGCTATGAGGAAGCGCGTTGGTCCAAAGGGCTAGAATTTTCATTTTTGACCCCCCTCCCCTATTTTTGGTGGTTAGTTTTTAATTTTCTAGCCTTCAGGGGGCCCACAGCATATGTATACAAAATTTGGTTGACTTTGGTCCAACGGGCTAGAATTTTCATTTTTGATCCTCCTCCCATTTTGAAGGGGTTGAAAGATAAAAAGTATGATTTTTTTGAATTTTTCCATTGTTTGTGTCCCAAAATCTGTTTAATTCCATGAATTAAATACTAAATAGATACATAACTCTCAGTATACATTGCGCTTGAACGCGTCTTTTCCTTATTTGCTAAAAAAACTTTTTTATATGTCCCTAAAATCATTTTAAGATTGAATTCCAAACAGAAGGGTTACACTTTATATTAGTTATCACTGGGGACAGGGTTTTTATGCAGTAAAAATTGTCAAAATATGACATAAAATATGCAATTAAAAATGCTGAAATATGCAAGTAATATGCAGAATAAGTTGAAATATGCAAATATATGCAGTAAAAGACGGCAAAATAAATTTTTTTATCCACTCAAAAATTAAAATCGAAGACAAAAAGACTATATATTTGAAGGAGTCCTATGAATGGAATAAAATGAGAAAGTAAGCTCTAGGCACCAAGTGTCAAATATGTGGTTTTATTGCGAAAAACATTGGACAAAATTTTAATTACATTTTTAATATATTAATTTAAACTCAAAGAAACATTAGGGCACTTGAATAAAATCAACATTATAAATATAATAGTGTTTCAAAAATGTGATCGAAAAAATACCGGAAGGGGAGGGGTAGTTTTATTTCACAGACACGATTGTATTGTATTGCTTTTAGTTTTTTATATTAACAAACTTTTCTTATTGAGGTACAAATAATAAACTAATAAAATAATGCAAATATTTGACCGACTATAATCTGATCCCTACAATAATTTACACACACTTCCACACACACACACACGAACACTCAATGGCCAAAATGGGCTAGAGTTCCCGAAGGCCATTAAAAATAAAGAAATAATTAAATAATTACCAAAGGATCTAAAAAATAATTAAAATTTGATTGTAATTGTGAATAATTTATGCTTAGAAATATTTTTCTAAATTATCTTCATGTTATTATGTCTACGGTCACTTAAAATTGATTAATGCGATGAAAAGAATTGCTCCAAATCCACAGACGTAATGGGGGCGAATTTTTTAAAGGAAATTAAACCACCCACTTTTACTTTGGAAGAAAAATATTGCAAACTTTTCGTGATTTTCTTGTAGTATATAGTATCTAGTACAACTGAATAATAAGAAAAATGAGTGGGTTGTTGTTTTGTAGCTTGATTACATCCTTTGTAATTCAACCTGGTACTTGGTAGCCAACACTACATTCTTGTCATGGAGGCCTATTTTTGTTTTCTTCGAATTTAAATTAGTTTCCCCATGTTTTATTTTTCTTTGTTTTCATTCTTTTTCCGAAAAGTTATTTTTAAAACATCTGTATTTGCCTCGAAATGTGCAATTTTATGCAATATCCTTAAAATATATAATTTTATGCAATATTATTCAAATATACAAAAATATGCAGTATAAAATTTAACCCACAGCATCCTAGATGCATGATTCAGATAGATAAATTGATCTCCTGGGTAGTATGTGGCAAAATATGCAATTGCATAGGAAACCGGCCTCTAGTTATCACTTAAGGTGGCTCTTTTACAAATGCAAAAATTCAAGAAGTCTTTGAAACTTGGAATAAAAGTCATTAAAAGCATAATACACATACTGTTAAAATTTGAAGACGATTTACCACACCAAACATGAAATAATTGCAATTAAAAATGACATTTTTAACATAGGGTAGATAGGGAAAGGGTGGGGATATGATCATTATTTTATTTTTTTTCATTGAAGGACTTTCACCATATTGATGAAAAACTAATATTTGTTAGAATAATATATTCGGAGTAACTTAAAAAAAAATTGAAATTATTTACCACGTAGGTAGGTTTGTTGAAAAAAAAAAAAAAACTATATAGGCGATTATTTTAGTGGAGGGTATATAAGCACAATGGCTTGGAAACGATGCGGCAAGTATGGGTGTTGTGTGTATCTATATAGAGATTTCGTAGTGTGAGTGGACAGTCACGTTAATAAAAAAATACCCTAAAATTTTAGTTCCGTTCATATTTATAGTGGTTACGAGGCTAAAACTTTTTGTGTGGATTGTCGCGACGGAAAACCTCCTTAATATTCGTTATTCGCTAGTATTGGACGTGTAAAAATTATTGTTTGTATCTGGACTGCCTCATTCAAATCCTTTGATATTAATTCAGTCCGTCTCTGAAAACTATTTCAAACTTATTATATTTTTAGTATTTTGACTGCGAAATTAGTGTTTATTTTTAATTTTCAGGGAATAACTATTTGCTTAGACCTGACGCGGTTCGTTTTCGAAATACCAACACAAATTCACATTTGTCTATTCAAATAAATAAAAGTTTTAAAAAATAGTTAAAGAAATGTTATGCTTTCATAATTATTTAATTATAATAATAACTATGATCTTTTCAAGGACTAGGATTGTCGTGGTTGTTCTGCTCTAGCGCTTGCACGTCATCTTTTCTTGAACTTGCTTTAATCTACCTTTTCCTTAGCGATGGCAATTTTAAATTTGCTCAAATGTTTTATCTTATCTTTTTTATTATATTAAACGAGCAAATCTTGTAATATATATATATATCCAATCGGGTTCTCGAAAACGGCTATAACGATTTGAATGAAATTCACGGGTTAGGAGGGTTTTGTATTGGCGATTCGATCTATCACGGTCTCATCTTCGGCTAAGTTGTTTTTGATGGTTTTTTTTAATTGAAATAATTATTCACAGGTGGTTGTCTCGATAAAAATGTATAATTTCCTTTTCAATTATTAATTGGATTTTAAATTTTAAATTTCACTAATAGATCATTACAAATATTATTATATATATTAAAAGTTATACAATTTAATTGATTAGAAGGTGAGATTACGATGAAGCCAATCGACTTGATTGGGGAATAATGGAATTGAAATAATTATCGGAAAAGAGGTTTTTTTATCTAATTAGATTTTTCCTCTTATTAAAAACAAGGACTAAAGATGAATAAGGACACTCGATGGTGGAGAAGTAATCTCCGGAATCGAAGCAAAAATACAATGTATACATTAATTAATGTAAAATAATTGGTTTAATAAAATTTATAAAAAAAAATTAATTGATTAAAAATCGAGTTTTAAATCCCACAAACGTATTTTTTCTATATTAGAATTTGGCAATTCAATTGATGAGCTTTGTTACTGATTTAATTAAAAAAAAATATTATACGGTATTTATTTATATTCCTATACATATATACACATAATCTGTGGACCACTACGAGGCTTGAAATGCAAAAACTGGGTGAGGGGGCGGGGGCGAGGGTGGAAGTGACGGTGGGGGTGCAGTGGTGGAGGGTTATGGGGGGCGGGGGAAGCGGTTTCGGGGGTGGGGCGGATTTGGGGTGTAGGTGGGGTGGAGGGTGCAGGAGGTGGGGTGAAGTGGTGGGGCCCGGGGGCGAAGGGGGTTCGGGGATTAATATATATGCTTTTAACTGAAGCAAAAAGTTATCGAGCACCTCTCCGTGGCCAGGTACTAATATATACATGACATTTAGCAAAACGAATATTGAAACTTACAAATAATTTATTTTTATAAATAAATAGTCCATCTCATTTTAAATATAGGACTCTCATAGTAACTTTCAACTTTCTTGGTATGAAAATTTTCAAAAAATCGAAATTCTCAAAAGATTCTAAGCAAAATATATCCTTTATCTGTATGTTATGATTTGGAATCAAGTGACCGCAAAATTTTTCAACGATGAAGATCGATTCCTTGAATAAAATTTTTTTCCTCGTTCTATATGCCAGATGTGTCCACCTTAGAGGCCAGGCCAAGTGCCCGGGTTGCAGTCTTTAACAACCCTTCTGACTTAATAGAAAATAATTCGTAATATCTCGGATCTAGTAGCAGACCATCTCTCTTGAATTTCTATAAAAAATTATTTAGTTTTCATTTTCAGATTTATTTCAGAGGTCTTTATTTTGCAATCACAAAGCTTAAGTTGTTTTACTTCTGTTTTTATATAAAAAGTAAATTGGACGAAATTAAATTGTTTCTATTTTATTCCTTATTTCTAATAAAAAACGATATTCTGATGCGACCGATTCGCTGAAATTCGCGTATATATATGTACCTACCCTAGTAGCACAATGTTTCATACTATATAGTTACTATATAGGGTACCTATACACAGTGCTGTAGTCGTAAAATTAGTTATATGGACCGTAAAAATCAGAGGGTATACGCTTAAACCGGAAAGGGGCTATTTAATAAATGACGAAACTAATTTAAAATAAAATTTAGAACCTAGCACAGGTTATATGCTATTTGCTCAGATCAAACCACAGGTTATACGCTAGAAGGAGTGAATTTTTTTTCAATTTTTATATTCCTGAACTCATTAATAGTTGCCTATGAGGCTCAAAACTATTCTTTAAAGATTTTACGGAAAATTCGAATGTCTTGAGGTTGCACATTTTATTTAAAGTTTCAACTATATTGTGTACAGTAGGGTGGAGTGAAAAAACAAGATTAAATTTTTTTTCAAATTTTATTTCTCCTGATATTAGAATAGTTGTAAATGAACATAACAAACAATATAAAAAAATCTTGGATTTTTAAGATGTCGTCTTAAGTTTGCACAATTCACTTGAAGATCTGTTGTTTAGACTCGAATTTCGGAATTTCCTTCCCGGACTGAATCTGGGTTCTAATAAAATCATCTCTGATTTCCTGGCCACAAACAGGTGTTGAAGCTTCAGTAACTAGCTTAATATGTCTTTCAAAGGCTTGTGAATGACAATGAAACTTGGCGATATTCATTTTGAAGCCAGTTTTGATGATTTCATATAAGTTTCGGACAGCAGTAGAGTGGCTGCCGGCTCATGAATGATAGCGTCATCCCAATTATCATGCTGTAATATTCCTGTGAAGAAAAATTTAATTTGGGAATGTGAAACGGGCGTATACCACTGCTCTGTACACAATATGGTTGAAACTTTAAATAAAATGTGCAATGTGGCTCAAAATTTTTAGAGAATGGTTTTGAGCCCCATAGGCAACTATTAAGAGGTCAGGCAAATCAAAATTTAATTTTTTACTTTCACATTTATATTCATAGAATATAATGTGGAAGTATTGCGATGCCCTGTTTGAGTCCTGACTCTTTGAGAGCTTGTATCTCAGAGATGTAAAAAGTTAATTTCATTTTGTAACTTCTAGATGAAAGGAATCGATGGCCTTAATAGTTGAACCGGATTTAGGACATCAAACCGGAAATTGGGGTCCCCAGGTGCCAAAAAGGGGCCAAAAATCCATTTTTTTTCGAGAAAATAACAAAAAAACGAAAAATCTTTCCTGTAAATGTCCACTTCCGGTCTTCCGATTTCAACCAAAAGCTTGATGAACTCCTTCTAACCTATATAAAGCTCAGGTTTCGAATTTAGCATCTCTGAGACTTATGGTTGCGAAACGCAAGGGGGGGGGGGGTAAATTCTTACGTACATAAACATCAACTTCCGGTTTTTCTATTTTAGCCAAAATCTTGTTATACTTCTTGCAGCCTCTAGATAGCTTAAGTTTCAAATTTCAAGGCTCTACGGCTTTCCGAAGACGAGATATGAACGATTAAAATATTTATTTTACGACACTTCTAATTTACAACCCCTTCCTTTAATTCAATCGGATAAAAATTTGACATATTTGACACACTTGATAAATACACTAATTTTTTAGAAAATAGTTAGAGCCGTTTTTGAGAAAATCAAAAAAAAAATAACGAAATAAAGGAAGGGGAATTATTATTTAACGGGTTATAGTGGTGTTTCACAAAGAGGAAATAAAATTAAAAAATTAAAAAAATCTTTTAAATTATTTTGGAGAGTGTTCTGTTTAACCTCCTGATGAAGGGTTCATAGCCCGAAATATGTATAGAGATAAATAAAAATGTCCAAAATAATTTAAAAGATTTTTTAATTTTTTAATTTTATTTCCTCTTTGTGAAACACCACTATAACCCGTTAAATAATAATTCCTTTGTTTAATATGTTTCACTATAAACCAACACCGCTTTCCCTAAACTTTAAAGGAAGGGGTGTAAATTTGTAGAGTCGCGGTGATTTCAAATAAATGAAAATATGAAAGTCGTGTGGTGAACACACCAGTTGATTTTATTTTCACACCGCCCCTAGTATACGCAGAATACCGCCGTATATCCTCCACTACAGCCTTGCCTATATATAAATTATTTGTTAGAGACTATAGTTTCGAAAATTTGATCATCATCGTCACTCTTTTTAGTTAGAAATATTCGTTATGTTGTCTCTCATGATTTCAAATACCCGATTGGATTGGAGGTAAATTAGTTTTGTTGTAATAATAATAAAAGTTAGTCACTGGTAATCAAGCAGAGAACAACCTCAATGATTTCTGTTTATAATATCTTAAAAAATATTATTGAAAAAAGACCATCTCCAGTAAATAAGCACACAATTTATTTTTCACGAATCATCATCTTATATAAAACATAATTAATTTCCTTAAAATAACCTGAGGAAACATACGTATATAATCAGAGATTAATTCCAAAACAAGATAATAGTTAATAATTGGTGAATAATTATTTTTTTATCCACAGTGGGAATAATAATTATTCATTTAATATTATAATTCTAATAAATAACACCATTCAACCATTTTTAGTTATTATCTTGTTTCGGGATTGATAATGTTTGGCGCAGGAGCCAAAAAATCAAGATCTAAACCAAATTTTACACTCCTTCTGTGGAAATACTTTTTCATATATACTAAACTACCCAAAATTGTGGCAAAAATCAAAATACTGAGCACTTTGGTCGATTTCTATCAAATTTCGAATAAGACACCTTACGGAAATGATTATCTATATAAAATTGATATTGATAAGGGGTATTCCAAAAAGATTTTCCCCCTATTCCACAGATTGAAAACTTCTACCTCCTCATGATATAGAAGCTAAAAATACATTCTAAAAATTGAAATTTTTAACTCTTAGATCGCCAGTATCTACGTTACGGCATAGCAGCCAAACCTACATTAAACCGTAACGTAGCGTTGTGGGAAATAAAGAAAGAACTTTACCAATTTTTGAAGTGAAACTTCTTTGGCGACGTACCTGTTTGATTTTTTTTGTTACAATAAAGGGGAAATTACTCAATAGAGGGGAAATTTTTTTAAACCCTCTAATATAATAGATCTCTTTTTTGGCGTCTCTCTTTTTTGGTGTCCTTTTCCCCCTGCTGACTCTCTCACCTTCCTTTCACTCGAGTTTTCTTTTTCACATACACTTCTTTTGTTTTATGTGAATTATTCTTTTTTTTTTTACTGCTCATATGAGCCAAACTGCCTCAGAGCACTGTATAAAGATAAGATTGAATTTTGAATAAAATTATTATTAAATTAAGTAATTGTAATTAAATGCATATATTTGTGACAAAAAGTGAAAAACCAAATATTTGAATTAAACATATACCATTTTATTTTATTATAAAATAACTTATAACAATCAGCTAACGGCCCGGGCCTTCAGCCTAGCGGGGAGCGTCTCGTTTTATAGTTGGAATTTATATAGATAATAGCTGACCCGACCACGCATTACTTGTCAAAATTGTTCCCTTAACGGAAAATAATATTGACAGTTGAAAGATTTTCAAAAAGCTATTGTCGGCCATCTTGTTGGTTTGCTTTTACCTCCCCCAGAGAGGCGCTGGCGTTGTTTCCTCGAAAAAATTTTCATGCAACAGATGTGATATCTATAAAAACACTCGTGTATTTGAATGGAATGTTGTGTGAAAATTTCTAAGAAATCGGTGAAGAACTTTCGGCGATCCTTCAACGTATCACTTAAGCGTAACAGTACATTTTTATTTATATAAGATAAAATTTATTAAAATTAGGAAATTTAAATGATTATTTTAAAACCCACTAATATTTCATTACAAATAAAATTTATTAAAATTATGAAATTTAAATTATTATTTTTAAACACACTAATATTTTTCATTGCAAATAAAATTTATTAAAATTAGGAAATTTAAATTATTTTAATAACATCTACGGCTAAATAAGTTTCACTTCCTCCGTGAGCTTATGTAGATGAGGCTCACACATATTTTAATTTCACCATGTGTTATCTAACTCGAAAAAGCCTTTTAATTCGTATGTTTATTTACACCAAACAGAATACTACGGCCGAGGGGTGAACCGCGATTAGAATTAGGTGTACACCGTATTTGGAGATTACTTTGGAATTCATTATATAATCTATTGTATTCTATTGTCTTCTACTTGGAAATGAAAGTGGAAGTAGGTGTACACGATTTTAGGTAGCGGTTCACCCCTCGACTACGCCTATTCCAGGTCAACTTCCAGATGCTCTTGCCCTTTTTGATGTAATATAACGTTGTTGTTTTTTTAATGCAATCAAATGCAAGAAAACATCAAGCAATAAAGGCATCGAAAATATCGGGTTGCCTTAACAGTGCAATCCGGTCAAACCAATATTTAAGAACGGAGGCCAAGGTACGAGTCTACAAAACAGTGGTACGTCCAATATTAACATACGCAGCTGAGACAAGACCCGACACTGCAAACACTTCTCAATTATTGGAAACAACAGAAATGAAGACATTGCGAAGGATAATGAACGTGACCAGGCTCGATAGAATGAAGAGTGAAGATATTAGAGAAAAATGTGGAATACAAAAGGTGGGAGAATGGATCAAGTGAAGAAGAACAGAATGGTACGCGCATGTGGGAAGAATGCCAGAAGACCGACTGGTAAAGAAAGGGATGACCAACAATCCGGTTGGAATAACAAGTAGAGGTCGTCCCAAGAAAAGATGGTATGACGATCTGGAAGAAACAAACCTATAGGTTTAAAAATAAGAAGAAGAGAAGAAGAAGAAATGCAAGAAGGCGCGCACCAGTAAGACACCAGACTCGAAAGACCCTTGTATTACCGAAGAGAAGGGAAAGTTGATCAAGTGCGAAAGTGGAGGCGTAGGTGTTTGTGCACCAGTGTTTTGAAGATTTGAAGATTATAAGTGTTGGGAAAGATCGAGGGCGGGAGAGAGTTTGTTTTTGTTTTGTTTTTTGTTATTTATCAACTTCTTAATTAAAATTTGTTTATTGAATTGCTTTGGAGTTGGTCCATGTACATTTTGGCAAATACAACGGCAAAGTAACCAAGGAGGATTTACATTTGTCTTGTGAATGAATGTATAACTGAGCAAAATGCTGATTTTTTTTAATTCCAAAAATAATTTTGGGCCACCTGCCTGATACATATATATTATATTCAACAGGCTGACAACCTCTGCCTTCTCATGATATAGAAGCTAAAGATACATTTTAAAAATTGAAAAGTTGAAATCTCAGATCGCCAGTACTTACGCTACGGCTTAGCAGCCAATTCACACATAATTTAATATATTGAATCTCCGCATTGCTTTCTATTCTATAGAACTAATAAATTATTTAATCTATATAGATACATATTTCTTTGTGTTTTCCTTATTACACCCTCTTTTAGTTAGTTTCGCTGCCTGAAATCATACATATAAATTATATCCAATGTGTTATATATAAGCAAATATATGGAATATGGAATGTTTAAATATTTATTTATCTCAATTTTATGTTTTTATGTTTAATCAATAAGAATAGATAGAAATTTTTCTCTTGCATAATAATCAGACAGACCTTGACTCTGAGATGACCAGGTCACGTGATTAGATTTGTCTATATATATAGTTGCATCTGAAGATAATGCCGGGCTCGCCTAGGAGAGCGTCAGTCGTTGGAACCCGTTCAATTGAAATCTCCCACGACAGACAATGAGACTTCTCTGCGGGACATTGGTCGCTTTCGGTGAGTGAGCAGAGAATGCATTTCTTAAGATTATTGGAAACACTTTAAACACTTCAACACAGCTAATCAATAATAGCCATATCTTATTGAGTGAGGACTTCTAAACTCGGTACAGTGAAATCATTGAAAAATTTTCAAAGTTGTTTTTGCTAATACATGTTTAGAAATGGCTGAAACGTATAAAAAAATACTATCTAAGCATGATTGGAGGAAACAGTGAAATTTTTTTAACATCGGGACGCTCTTCGACTCTCTGTCTTAGTAACAAATTTTAATATAATCATCTATTAAAAATTTATTTTTTAATTTAATATACCTACTTTATGAGGTCAGGTTGGCCGAGTGTTACAGTCCTTGACTATGAATCAACAGGCCCGGGTTTAAGCACAACTCACCGTAAAGGCTGGTCTCTACACTAATATACTACACACACCTACACACATATCCTCGCTGATCTTACAAAACCTCGTAAGTCCTAAATTCATTTAATTGAAAAGTTTTTGTTTTGCCGAGAGTAGCAGAGTTGTTGATTCACAAAGAGAAACAAAGAGGTTGTCCTCTGCTTGATGCAAATAAACATACACACATATATATCGAGATGATATATCTGTATATATATATATTATTTATTTGTTTGAGACTATAGTTTCGAAGACTTGGTCTTCATCATTAGTCTTTTTTAATTATAAATGTTTGTTTTTCATGGAGTCAATATCGTATGGATATTGAAAATTTGATGTTCTTCTTCACTGGTGGTCAGCTTAGAACTAAAGTATAGTCTCAAACAAATAAATAATATATATATACAGATATATCATCTCGATATATATGTGTGTATGTTTATTTGCATCAAGCAGAGGACAACCTCTTTGTTTTTCTTTGTCCTAAATTCATTGTTTGCCAGAAAACAAGAAAAAACATTTTAAACACAAATATAAACAAACACAGTGCAATATTTATTATTTGTCCGTAGCGCTAAATTAATTGAAATAGAATAATAAGGTTACAATAGACAGACGCTTGAAAAGTTGGTCGGTATAAACGTATAATACATATTTGACCAAAAAGCGGACTTACAAGGTTTTCTAAGATCAGCGACGATATGCATAAACACATAAGCAAACAGAATAAGCAAACGAGTGAATTGAATACAAGGGACTCCCCTTCAGACAACCTCCGTAATTTATTTTACTTTCTGAGGACCAGTTGTATGTCGGTTGGTAAACACTTTTTCAACGTTGACAAAGGGTAAAACCTTATAATATGAAAATATAAAACATATTTCATTTAGGATCTGGTTAAATGGATATTGTTCCCTATATTATACAAAAAAAGGAATAAATTAAAATTTTAAAAAGTACAAAATCTGACCAGTTCTCCGCATTAAAAATACAAACAAATTGTCACTGGCATGAGATATTTACGACTTTTCATTCTTGAGTTATAGTGGATATTGTAATCCAGGCACACAAACACACAGACAGGAAGAATAATAGTTGAAAATTACTTTACTGACATTTTTTAAACAGAATAAGCAAACGAGTGAATTGAATACAAGGGACTCCCCTTCAGACAACCTCCGTAATTTATTTTACTTTCTGAGGACCAGTTGTATGTCGGTTGGTAAACACTTTTTCAACGTTGACAAAGGGTAGAACCTTATAATTCACCTTGTGGCCGGCGGGATGGCCAATCAGATGACAGACACTTTAATCTGATTGACTTTCCCGTCAGGCACAAGGTGAATTTTAAGATTTTACCCTTTGCTAACGTTTAAAAAGAGTTTACCAACCGACAAACAACTGGCCCTGAGTGTCTGAATCCAACAAGAGAAGCTAGTAGAAAGTTCGTTTTTCTATATTTCCAAAATGCAAAGTCTTTCAAATTATAGTCACAATAAATAAAATATTTGCAGTACAATACTATCGCGTGTTAACTAATTCAATGATATATTAGAGGGAATTAATATTTAAGCAATTAAAACAACATTTATGAAAATTCTAGCTTCCCTAAAACAAGAGTCAAAATTTAAGCACAATTAAAAACAATAGAATAGATTCAGATTATCCAACAATATATTAAAAGACCAAAAAACGTCTTAAACAATGTAAAAATTTAAATTTTTTTTTTTTTTTTTTTTTTTTTTGGCTTTTCGGCCTTTTTAGCCATAAGCCTAATTACGATACTAGTTATATTTTTTTTTAATTTGTCTCTACCTCCGGGGTCAGATTTTAGCTGGATGCCTCGAGTCGGATTCGAACCCGGGTCCCCTAGTTAGCTCGCTGTCATGCTACCGCTTGGCCTATCTGACCCCCCAATTTAAATTTTAAAAATTCAAATTTAAAAATTCTGTATTGTTACCTATTGTTTAATTTGTATTATCTTTGACAAAGATTGTTTTACTTACACATGAGGATAAATGTATTTGAAGATTGTTTTTTAATGCTAGGCTATTTAATTAGTTAATCGTTATTTAATTGTTCATTTATATTGCTAATAGCACCTTGTCACCTTTAATTATTTTTTATTCATTTATTTAATTACCTAATTGTTTTTTAGTTTTTAAAAAATTGACAAAAATCTCAGTTGTTGATTTTAATTTTGCTTAATTTTTGCTCGAAAATAATTTGAGAAATAGCAATTTCCATAAATCTTGTTTCCCTTTTTAATTCTTTAACATATTGGTAAGTCCGACAACACCTATAGTATATTTGCAATCAATACCAAAACAAAAGATACAATCTTTGTTTTATTTCGCATAAACTCTACCTATAATCATTTTTTTATTTTGGGACCCTCTCAGCTAAATTCGACCCCACCAGAAAAAATATTGGCTATGTGTATCAAATTTCGTCAAAAATAATTTTCATCATTCTTTTATTTTGGGACCCCTCTCAGCCAAATTGGACCCCACCAGAAAAAATATAGGCTATGTGTTGTTCTGTGAATAAAATTTCATCAAAAATCATTTTATCATTTTTTATTTGGACCCATCAGCCAAATTAAATACATATATTTATTTTTCAAATATCTTATTCAAAATATATCTTTGAAACATATTTAAAACAAAATTTATATCACATTCAGAATATATCTTTGAAACATATTTAAAAACATTAAAAAATTTATACTAGAGAGATATAAAAATAATTTTATTTTAAAAACATATTTAAAACATATAAAATTTATATCGCATTTAGAATATATCTTCGAAACATAGTTAAAACATAAAAAATTTATACTAGAGAATATTTTAAGAATATATAGAAAACATAAACTTTATATAAATATAACACACAAAATTTATATTTTTAATATATTTTCTAAAAATATATAAAAAACATATTTCGAAAATCTATTTATTTCCATACCGGAATACATCACACAGAAGATATACCCACTTTGCTTATTTCTTTAAAATCTATACCTAGAATAAAGAGAAATCAATGAGGTTATCCTCTGCTTGATGCAAATAAACATATGCATATATATACTAGGTATATCATTTGTTAGAGGCTATGGTTTCGAAGGTTTGAACTTCATCATCAGTCTTTTTAATTAGAAATAAAGTAAAGAAAAATTTAAAAAAAATATTTTTTGGAACTTTTTCAAAAAAAATTTTAAATATAAAATACTAGGTAGGTTTCACATAAATAAAAGATCGGATTCTTGTGAAACCTACCTAGTATTTTATTTTTAAAAAAAATTTTGAAAAAGTTCCAAAAAACATTTTTCAAAAAATTTTCTTTACTTGATTTAATATGTTTCACCAAGAACCTACACCATTCTCCCTTAAAAAAATTAATTAGAAATATTTTATCTGTTGTTTCTTATGGATTCAAATACCCAATTTGTTTGTTAAGAGACAGCTTAGTATTACAACAAAACGAATTTAACTCCTTCTAATCGGATATTTGAACCCAATGGAAAACAGATAGAGTATTTCCAACTAAGAAAACTGATGAAAAAAGTTCAACCTTAGAAACTATAGTCTCTAACAAATAAATTATACAATTCATATTTTGATTTCTTTCTTGTTTACATTTATCACTTTAATCTCTGTTTATATTTTACATCAGAAACTTTTAAAACATCAAATATGTAAACACACCTTATGCCCAGTGGCGTAGCCAGACTTTTGGGGCGGTTGGGCCAAAACTACTCCGACCAAAATTATTACCCCTACCAAAATTATTTGAATTAAGGGATTTTTTCTTTTTCATACACTCTTAAAAATTGCTTATATAATTGATAGCGTTTTTCTTTAGGAGACGGACTGGTATAAATATGCAATTGGATGTTGATGGCAGTCCACGGTTACTCATGAAGAAGGAGAGAATAAATCTCCGAAACGTCGGTTTAACGAATAAATGTAAAATAATAAAACCATTATAGTCTTATTTTTTACAACCACCGTGGACTGCCTTCATCAACATCCAATTTCATTGCTTATATAATTTTATTATAAGAAAATGGGAAGTCCAGCCTCAAAACTTTTTTTTTTTATAATAATATTACATACCATTATTGTAATTTTACATCCTATTTTTTAGTAATAGGTATCTAATTAATTCAAGAAAAAAGTAAAGTTACAATTTATTTTTGTATTTTTGCACTGAGTTAATGTGATTTTATCAATATAATAGTATTTTTTTTACTATACGCAATCTTATAAATTTCCTATCTATTTGTATTGTAAACATATAGTAAATTTTTTAACAGTGTGGGTAGGCACAGTGTGCATTAAAAAAAAACAAAATGCCATAATTTTTCTTTGATTAAACTATTTACCGACTTAAAGAGCGGTCTACCAAATATATAAATGAAAAAAAAAACCTAAAAAGGTGCTCATTTTTCCAAGTTACTTGTTCTTTTTTTCTTTTTGATTTTGGTTAGATGTAAATAGTGAGAGCGGGGGGGGGGGGGGGCTAAAGATAAGGAGCGACCGTCCCCCTTCGCCCCCCTTGGCTCCTTATGCCCTAGTCCTAGAGTCTTTCTTCAAAACTAAATATTTTGAACCATTATTTAACCGCCAAAAGGCTGAATTTTAAAGATTTGTTCTCGATTTCTTCTAAATTTTGTTTTCATTCCATTTTTGTATTATTATCTATTTATATTTATCTTAGACCATGAAATATATAGACACGCCCTCTGCTACTTTCCACACAGAGTGAAGTGAGGCCAACATCGCCTACAGATGACGTCACGTTCTCGCATAAATATTTTGGTAATATTAATATAATATTAATTTGAGATTATTGGAATCCAAAATAAATAATCTAAACTACGATAAATTTATCTCAATGTGTAATAATTCCTATAGTGGCCATGCTATTTCTGGGTGTTCCTACCTACAGATGACGTCACATTCTCTAGTTGATGTTGGCCTCCCCAAATCGACAACAGGGCGTGTCTATATATTTCATGGTCTAAGATATTTATCACTTTAATTTGTTTATTGTTTATATAGTATCAAAATCTTGTAAAACAAAATATGCAAATTTGCCTCATGCTCAATGAGAATTTCCATTCTCTAAGCATCAATAAAAATTCTATTCTATTCTCCTTTTCGAAAATACGTGTCAAGGGAGCTGATTCTTCTTCTCGGGGAACCCCTTTTTGCATTCAACCACATTAAAAAAATGTCCTTTTGAGTTTCGAGTGTTGAATATTCTTGATTTTTTTAACTTGAAAAAATTAAAAAAAAAATATCGCCTATTGGATAGGATTTAAAAAAATTTATTTTAAGACATTCCATAATCTTTTTGATAAGTTTTTTTCTAATTTTAGTGTAAAAAAAAAATAGAGATTAATATATATATATCTTAAATATACTAGTATTTTAATCTCTATTAGTAATAAGCTATGAGAAAAATTATCACAAGGATTAAATAGATTATAAAAGACGGGTTACTACTACCTTCTCTTGTCGGGCTATCTATTGGATTTAGATATGCACTCAATAGTATTAATGAAACAAAATTTAGTTATTTAGGCCATTTACGACGGTTCTGAAGATAAATTTTTTTCGAGTTACACCAGATACATAATGAATGAGAATCTTTTCAATTAGAATGCATTTTTTTAATTTAGTGCAAAAAAATTGTAAAATAATAATTTAATAATTAATAAATTAATAATAAAGTTACAAATATATCTCTGCATCAAATTTAACTTTCAAGCTAAGACAGATTTTTTTTTTTTTTTTGGGGGGGGTGGAATAAGAATTTTATCAAATAATGTAGATGCTTATTATTATAAATATAATATGAAAGATATTAATTTGCCGATGGTATTAGGTTGATGCATAATTATGGAACGTTTGTATTGGCGCGTTTTTCTTTAGCCAAAAATGGCGTTTTGTTTATTTTTTTATAAAAACAATCTTCTCTATTTATAGTTAATAGAAATGCGTGTCGAAAACCATATTCATATTCGTCATATTATGCTCTACCACTACGAGAAAGGTTGGAAGGCAGCACAGTCATTTCGCGATCTCAACGAACTTTTTGGCGAAGGAACAATTACTGATAGTGCAGTACGGAAGTGGTTTGCCCGTTTCAAATCTGGTAACACTAGTTTGGAGGATAAAGAAGGAAGCGGTCGGCCATCGGATTTTGATGATCAGGCACTTCTGACCGCCGTGGAAGAGGATGAAAGCCTTACAACACGAATGCTGACTGCAGACTTCAATCCTGGACAAAAACCGCAAGCGGCAATTCAACATAAACAGCGACGTCTACCTGGCACAGCTTGACCGTCTTCACGGTGCAATCGAGGCGAAAAGACCGCGCAAAAAGAACCACATCGTGTTCCATCACGATAACGCACGTCCACATGTTGTCGTCGAATTCATCGCCAATAAGGGCTGGGATCTACTCCCACATCCGCCGTACTCACCGACCGAAGCACCGACGGACTATCACATCAACCGCTCTTTGAAAAACTGGCAAAAGACTAAGATCTACGACGATTTGGATGACTTGGTGGCCGATGTCAAAGCGTGGATTGCCTCCAAGAATTGTGACTTCTTCGCCCGTGGAATCGACCGACTGCCAAGCAAATAGGAAGCAGTTATTGAAGTAGATGGTGGATACGTTCCCGAATAATCATTTAAACATGTTTTTGTTAAATTTTATTAATGTTTTTGATGAATAAAAATATTTTTAAAAAACGTTCCATAATTATGCATCAACCTAATAATAGATTCAAATTTACAAGAAATCATAAGTTGGTGTCATCTATTAAATTCATTGGAATGGAATATTTTTAATTATATGTCAGAGGGGTTGTTTTTAACCCCCTCGGGAATCGAACGCGTGTATATATGTCAGAGAGGTCAGGTTCGCATCATGCAGGTGATCCAGGTGGCCCGGATTGCTGTTAATGGCACTCGGGTTCGATTCCCGAGGTGGTGAAAAACAACCCCTCTGACATATAATTAAAAATATTCCATTCCATCAAATTTAATAGATGACCCCAACTTATGATTTCTTGATTATAAATATAAGTATATGTTAACATATTTACAAATGCCCCGCAGTGGCTAGGCCTCCCTGAAAGTAAGGTAGTTAGTTAACTGAGATATCTAAAAAATTTAAGAATAATATACAATGTCACATTGATTTTTACTCCATGCTAATATTATATTATTTCATTAGAAATAAATCGAAGACTGTGTCTTCTGTTTAATTAAAAGAAACATTTTTCTCAGTTTTATATTCAAATTAAATCTTCTATTTAACTTCGTGAAGGGTTTTCATTTGAACTCCTGAAGATGGGCTAATAACCCGAAATATATATTGAGTGAATCAAACTCAAATAAACATACATTTGTTTTAATATTTCCTTTTTGGGAAACCTAACCTAGAAAATTCTCCTCATAAGTTACTTATCATGTTTCACCTAGAACCGACACCTAAATCCTTAAAAATTATTCGTGAAGAATTAATCAAAAATCTCACCAATTGTTTTAATTTCACCATGAGTTAGTTATCCAATGAGAAAAAACATTTTAATTCGAATATTTATTTATAGTATATCAAGCAGAAGAGCACATATTATATTCCTTATAAATAGAGATCGGATTCCCATGCAATTGCATATTTTGTTTGCCCATACATATGAGCCAGGAAATCAATTATCTATCCGAATAATGCATCTAGGATATTTTGGGTTAAATTTTATGCTGCATATTTTTGCATATTTGAGTAATATTGCATAAAATTGTATATTTGAAGAATATTGCATTAAATTGCATATTTGAAGGATTTTTTGTGTAATATTTCACATTTGGTGCAAATACAGATGTTTTAAAAGTAACTTTTCGGAGAAAGAATGAAAAAAAAGAAGAAATAAAACATGAGGACACTATTACAATCAAATTGTAATTATTTTTGAGATCATTTGTTAATTATTTCTTTCTTTATTTTTTTAACGGCCTTCGGGAACTATAGCCCAATTTGGACATTTGAGTGTTCGTGTGTTTATTTTAGTGTAGGGATCAGATTATAGTAGGTCAAATATTTGCATTATTTTAATAGTTTATTATTTGTACGTCAATCAGAAAAGCTTTTTAATATAAAAAAATAAAAGCAATATAATACAGTCGTGTCTGTTAAATAAAACTACGCTCCCCCTCATATTTATTTTGTTCACATTTTTGAAATATTAATATATTTATTATGTTTATTTTATTCAAGTGTGCCTATTATTTCTTTGAGTTTAAAGATTTTTTAATAATATTATATTAAATATATCGAGAATTTTCTGAAATTTTTTACGTAATAAAAGTAGATATTTAACACTTGGTGTCTAGAGCTTACTTTATCATTTTATTCCTTTCATAGAACTCCTTCAAATATATAGTCTTTTTGTCTTCAATTTTAATTTTTTAGTGCATAAAAAAATTTATTTTGCCATATACCTATATACAGCATATATTTGCATATTTCAATGTATTCTGCATATTACTTGCACATTTCAACATTTTTAACTGCATATTTTGGCACTTTTTACTACATAAAACTCCGGTCTCTACTTATAAATTAAACAACTCTGCTCTCCTGACAAACATCTTTTTTTCCCTCCTTTATTGGCGCGTCGAAAAATATTTTTTCTAATAATATTATGATTATTTTGTTTCGGGTGTCTATTCGTCTCCAGTTTGGGGTTAGACCTCTTCCCAGAAAATCATCAATTTATTTATCATTACAAAGGACATCTTAGAACAGGTGTAACAAAACCATCTCAATTTGGAAATTTTTGGGAATTTGAAGGTCACTTACATGTCGAAGGAGGTCCAGATGGTCTTGCCCTTTTCAAAGTAATCTTTTAATCTTTGTCATTCGTTGTTATTTTTATCAAGATCATTATTAAAATTTGTTTTATTTGTTGAATTGCTTTCTAGTTGGTGGATGTCCATTTAGGTAAATACAACGGCGAAATAACCAAGGAGGAATTTCATTCCCCGGACCCTCTGGTCCCTGTGAAGGAATGGGTGACCGAGCACCTGGCCAGCCCCTGGGTGGCAAGGTATCGCGATGGAATCGTCACCGAAGTCGATTTGGGTCCAAATACCGACAAACGGATCGATATTGATAATATGAAACGATCCATTGTCTCCATCATGCAGATTGACCTCCTTAACCTGAATGATAGCACAGTCAACGTTTGGGATTCCAAAGAGGTGGGTGCTTTTTTTGTCTTTTGACCCGTTGTATTTAAATTCAAACACTGATGCACAGTAGTTCAAGTAATTTAAATATATAATAAAATTGAAGATGAAATTTTTTTGTCATTTAGTGGTGTTAAGTTTAATCATCAAGACAATTAATTTGAAATATAAAAGGTTAAACATAAATTCTGTGTTTTGGTACGGAAATTTACAAATAAATCATAAAATGAAGTTGGTCTACTTGACCTATCATTAGAACAATTATAGATTCAATTAAATCATTAATCTACTTGAATATAAATAAATTACTAAAGAAATCACGCGAGGTTGTCATCTATAAATCCGAGCTGGAATGGATAATTTTAATTATGTTTGTCAGAAGGGTTGTGTTCTTCCCACTGGAAATCAAATGAATGACAATGAAATTTAAAAAGACACAATATCAGATAATGTTCAAAATATTTCAATTTTTTCATCATGATTAATCTGAATCTTTAATAGTTGAAAGCTTAAAACGACAGATTCCTGTCAAAACATATACACCAGGACTAGCATGGGCGTACCCTAGGGGTGAACCGTGACCTAATGTCGTGTACACATACTTCCACTTCCACTTTTATTTTCAAGTAGAAGGATCAACAGTAGTTGTAGGAGCATTATCTAATGAATTCCAAAATAACTCCAAAGATGTGTACACCTAATTTCAATCGCGGTTCACCCCTCGGGCGTACCCAAGTATGGTCAGGGAACAGCAGCTGACTCCCTCATTGGGCGTAAAGGGATCCATAGTAAATTAGTCGACAAATGGAGTCATTCACTCTCGTCAACAGGTTTACGAAAAATCGGTGAAAATTAATTTTTGTGTAATAAATGAATTTTAAAAATTCTTGGTGCTCACCCCCTAACCAAAAATCTCGGTTCGCCCATGAGGACTAGGATGCGTTTCGGATCGACGTGGCATCGGAGAAGAGAAGAATGAGAGAACCTGCTATTGTTAGAAAAATAATAATTGTATAGGCTTTTGATTTATAATCCGAAAAATTGTCGATGTAAATCTGCACGTTGTTTAATTAGTTAGATTAGTTAGATCTTAGGTAGCTTAATTATCATAATTTAATTTAATTAGAATCTTTTATATGATTCTTGATTTTTATGTAATTATTATTTTGTAGATCGTTAATCAAACATTTTTTAGCATTATAACACATTATAAATTAAAATTATTTAATTATTATAATTGGATAATGTGGAGAGGGAATCATACACCATATTGTTGATTGTTCCTTGTGAAGGATAAATGAACACATTTTCAGGACTTTACCACGCATGGAAAAGCAACATCGCCTAGATTTACGCAAAGAAAAGATTTAAGAGTATTATTGGTTGCATAACTTTCAGTGGACTCTATTATTGGATTGAATTATTCATAACTAATTGCAAAATCAAACCTTCAAAAACTATTTTGATGTTGGCTTTTACTAGTTACCCTTTATCAGGATAGTCCTCTATTTACCCATGTTTATTTATATATAGTTATGCATATTATAGGCCTCCAAATATCCATATTTGTTAACCGACTTCAAAAAAGGAGGAGGTTATCATTCGACTGTTTTTTTTTTTTTATGTCTATGTTACTTGATATCTTCGTCAATTGTGAACCGATTTTAATGATTTTTTTGCATTGGGTTCAGTCTAGTTTCCGATTGGTAAAAATATAAATTTCATTGGTATTCGACCTTTTTTGTTATGTTTGTTCAGGCATAACTTCTTTGTTTATGAACCGATTTTAATGATTCTTTCTGCGTTTGGATCAGTATAGCTCCAAGGTAATCAAGATACCTAACTATTTATTTATTTATTTATTTTATGTATGTTCAGTGAGAACTTTTTGCCACGTGGACCGATTTCGATGATTCTTTTTATTGGAAATGATGATGATATGATCAATGAAGTAAATCTCCAATTCTTATGAGCAAATAATCAAAAATATAATAAATAAAATCTTTTATAAAAAAAATCTTAAAACATTCATTTTTAAAAACTGCAAACGTTTCGAGAGAATTTCTATGTTTATGAATTGAATTTTATTATCATTTTCTGATTCATTCGCCCGACGCTTTCTCTTACGAGGTGCATGCAAGGTATTATATTAAGTCACTATTAATAACATCACTAAAAAAAGACAAATAAAAATAATTTTTATAAAAAAAATAAAACCGACTTCAAAAAAATTAAATGCAATAAATATAAAATAATAAGAACTCAAAAATCATATAAAATGCACTAAAAGGTATAAAATAATTATCTAATTTAGTTACAACTAAACGACGAAATATTAACATGAAATCACTTTTTGAAGTCGGTGCCAAACAAACTATATAAGCGAGCGTACACGCTAAACGTACTAAGTAAGATCCGTCGAGCTCGATTCATAAAATGTATATGTTATTGTCATTTTTAATATATTAAATAAATTAATTAATAAATAAATGTGTTGTATTTAACATGTACTCATAATGTTTTTTTTCAATTCCAGGAGAATTCGTTTGGCTCTTGTTTGACGTCTTATACTTCTATGAAGACTTCCCCAGATGAGATC
Organism: Forficula auricularia; assembly: GCA_024734495.1. NCBI lineage: Eukaryota > Metazoa > Arthropoda > Insecta > Dermaptera > Forficulidae > Forficula > Forficula auricularia. The sequence goes on along the minus strand of JALMQS010000088.1, from coordinate 1,860,639 downwards.
CAAGTTAAAAAGTTTATCGATCATGCAAAATGTAAAAATCCCAAATTAAAATTGGACTACGGTTCCAGTTTACCTATCGATACTTGTCTTCAACAAAAGGTTTTATTTATTTATTATTTTATTTGTAAATAACTATTTTTTTTTTATTAGGTGACCAGAGGCCATTCTCTTTAAATTATATAAAAAAAAATTATTATGTAAAACCATTTTACAATAAAACTAAAAAAACAAAAAGGAATTACAAAATACAATTACAAAATACAAAATTAATAAATTATACATAATTCTTACATACATATATAAAATATATATGTTAAAAAAAAATTAAAGTAACAAAATAAATAATATTAATAACTAAGTACTGTTTAGATGTAAATAACTATAATATTATTTATATATTGATTGAATTCTTAAGGTGAACGTAGACAATGAGATTTTTCAAGTTATTTTTGTCTTATGAGAAAATAAATAATTTATTAATAATATAAACACCTGAAACAAAAATATCTCATGAAACTTATGGGATGAGTTTTCTCAAACTTTGGTCTGGCCGTATAAGCATTACTTAAGAATATTCCGTTGAGTTATTCATTAGTCTCACCAACTGCTCAAGATAGATTTATATATTTATACTTACAAGTGGCGTACCTAGGGGATGGGGGGGGGGTGCGGTCCGCACCGGGCGGCACATATTTTGAGGCGGCATTTTTTATATTTAGTTATAGTTGTAAAAAACAACTTGTTCACTTCATAAGTTTACTATTCGATTTCCACGAATTATGAATTACTATATGATTTCGAATATTTTTCCTGGTCGTCAAGTCAATTGTAGGGTAGAAAATATTTTCTCTAAAAATTTCGCTCGGATTATTCCAGGTACGTCATGGTCCGTTTGCAATTCAAAATTTAGACGCCGATTTCAGTGAAGGAGTAAAACGTCCTGGTAATAGAAATATGTAATACAATCAAAGCCAAAAATGAAACAAGAAAGCTTAATCACGACTGGTTTTTTCAAATTTTGCCTAATGGTGAAAAGCTGTTAAGATCGTGCATGGTGTATTCACACGGAAAATATGTTGTTTTATCAAATTGTGGAAACTTAATCCTTTAAAAAAGTATCTTGTATTTTTATAAAAGTTGCATTTATAGATATATCAACTTATGCGACCTCCTTTAATACTGCCTAATTTAAATATGGCATCCAATAGTAAAAAAGTTTCCCACCTATAGTTTGTCTCAATTACAATTATTTATTTATGTTTATCTATACAATCAAAAAATTAAGGTTGCACACGTTTCAAGCAAAGTTATGAACGAAAACACCCACAACGAAATTCCCGTCTGTCTGTCTGTTTCAGTGGTTTCCGCGAAAAGTTGCTCACGATTCATGTTAAAACGGCTGAAGGAATTATTATAAATTTCATATTTGTATCAGATGTCTTCTAACTTACGTTTTTAGCTATATAACGTTTTGATATTTTGACTCAAAAGGGGGTTTGGGGGGGGGGGGGCGCACGAATGAAAATTATCAAATAACACCTAAACTATTAACTCTGCGGCAAATTTCATAATGAGCAAAGTTGTAGGGGAAGTGATTTCTGACAACTTTTGTTTAAAAAAATTCCCTCAAAAAACCACCCGAAAAGGGGGGAGGGTTAGAAATATGTAAATTCTTGCCCTTGGAGCAAACTCAACCAAATTTTGTATATGGTACATAATCTGTGGGCCTCTAGAGAGCTAGAAATGCAAAAACTAACCACCCAAAATAGGGGGGTCAAAAAATGGAAATTCTTGCTCTTAGACCAAACTCAACCAAATTTTGTATACATAATCTGTGGGTCACTAGAAGGCTAGAAATGCAAAAACTGGGTGCGGAGGTGGAGTGATGATGCGGAAAGTGGGGGGTTAGGGCATGGGGTGCGCGGGGTGGAATGGCGGTGGAATGAGGGAGTAAGGCGGAGTAGGGGGTGCAGCGGGGACCCAGAGGGCGTAGTTGGGTGGGGGGTTCAGGGGAGGGTCCAGTGGCGTAGTGTGGTGGTACGGGGGTTGGGGTCCGAGGTGTGTAGGGTGCAGGATGGAGTGTTGGGGTGGTGGTGTAGGGGCGGGGGTTGGGCACGGGTGCATGGTGCGGGGGTGCTTGGTGGGTTTCGGGGTGTGTGTGTGTGGGAGGGGAGGCACGGGTGCATGGTGCGGGGGATAGGGGTGCTGGGTGGGTCTCGGGGGGGTGGTGGGTGAGAGAAGTGTAAGGGCGGGGTTCGTGGGTTGGGGTCCAGGGGCCGTGCCCCCCTGGCTAGCAAGAGGGCCACCGAAGGCGGACCTTGCAGCTAGTTAATTTATAAAAACCACCATTTTATTGACTTATAAAGGGCGGCAAAAGTTCTAGGTACCCCACTGATACAATATAAGAAATTAGACCTCTCAATCCACCCCCTTAATTCATCTTCGTACCAATAGAAATTATTTTAAAATATCAGATATTTTTCATGAAAATCACGAGATTTTTCATGTAGTTTAACCTCGTGGGACAAATCTCATTTGTTTCATTACCTATGTGCACATTTAAATTTATCATATATTTTGTTAACTACAATATATACAAATGAATTATTTTGTTTTTTAAATTTTTATTACAATCTTTGGAATATTTCAGCAATTAATCTTACTACCTTTATTCTAAAATACATGATAATTATTTACTCTGAAAAAATGGACACAAATCGAAATCTATTTTAAATTTAGATTAAATCGTTTGAGTTTAGTGATAAATACCAAACATTTCCAAATTTGATATCATAATATTCTCTTTATAATATATAGGCATAGACATTATGTTATAAGCATGATATTAATATGATTCATAATTTTGTCATTTTTATCGGTAGATTTATGGGGAAAGATAGCGAAAAATAATAAACTCTTCTTCTTTCTTCTTCTTGTTGAAAGACCTGTGGTCAGTTTATCCTGACTCGTCCTGCCAGCGTTTTTTAGGCCGACCTCTGCTTCTTTTTCCTGCTGACTTGTTCATTAAAATTTCTTGAGAAAATAATAAATTGAACTTAGAAATCAATTTGTTAGTAAATTTAATAAAGTCAATCTAAAGCAAAAATAGATTTGTTGTCTCCTGTTAGTAGATGAAATAATTTGAATGTATTATAATCGTATAAATGCTGTAGATGGAAAGAACAATTACCGAAACGTATGGTATTAAATATTTTGAATAAACTAGCTGGTGTATAATGTTTTCAAAACGGATATACCCGTTATTTGGCGCAAAGTTGATTGATGGGGTAAAGATTTAGGTATTTTGGTGGTTGAATTATTTATTGAGCGAAAAACTGAAACCACCTAGGTATATTGCACATTTTTATTGAGAAAGCCTCTTTAGAATGCATGGCGTTTTGACACCTATTTCTGGAGCATAAAATTTTCGGGAAAATTTAATGTTAACAATTTCCTGGTGCATTTTTTTTATTCACGCTATTTGAACAGTCAAAAATTCTCTAAAAATAATATTTTTTAATATAAAAAAATAAACCCCATTTTTTATCATTTTTATAGGGCAATTTGGAGAAATCTAGCAACACTCAGAGGAAATACATTTTGACTCATCCAAAAGATAATCTAAACAAATTGAAATTAATTCGAATGGAATCATCAACAGCCAATTTATTCTTGCCATTCCGTCATTATGGAAATGCTAAATACTCCTATTCAACGTAACACGATTTTATTTATTTATTTATTATTTTTAATATAAATAATTATACATTGTTTTTTCTCTTTATAGACAAAAACTTAAATTGGAATCTTCAACCGATTCAATTGCTACTAAAACCGCTTTTACACCTGGAAAGCAAACCATTTTACATTTTCACATTATGAAGAAGGTTTTTTTCAATAAAGAAAGGGTAAATTGAAAAAAATATACGAATAAATAAAATATTTTTTTATTATAATTACATAATTTTATAGACTCTTGAAGTTTTGGATTCCATTATAAAAGAAACTAGTGCTGATTCCCAAAAAGTTGAGGAAGAAAATGTTTCACAAACTATTTACATTTTGAAGAGGATGTTTAAAACCGCAACAAAAGAACAATTATTGGATTTGATCAAAGAGGCCTCCAATAAAGGAGAATCTCACAGGTTAATAATATATTCTTATTCTGTATCATAAATATATGTAGATTTACTGCCCGTAAAAAAGCAACACCCTCAAATTCTTGTTTTTCCTATTTTACGTATTTTATATTATATATTTATTATCATAAATACTGAACTACTATCATTTTAGTGATAATTAGGTAGACAAATTTTGAAAATTATTTATTAATTATTGTCAATATTGGTCTAAGTATAGAAATTAAAAATGATATAAATATTCTCAATATTTTTTATTATAACACTTAGGTGCAGTCTTGTATGTCGGTTGGTAAACTCTTTTTAACCATTGACAAATGGTAAAACCTTATAATTCACCTTGTGCCTGACGGGATAGCCAATGAGATGAAAGTGCCTGTCATCTGATTGGCCATCCCGCCGGCCACAAGGTGAATTATAGGTTTTACCCTTCGTCAACGGTTAAAAAGAGTTCACCAACCGACATACAACTGGGCCTTATATATTCATTAACTTTGTTATTGTTTGTGGTCACTACAATTGTAATGTCTATTTCTTTAAGACTACTTATTCAATTACACAAATTCTTTAACCCATTTGTTGCGAATTTTCATAATAAGCTTAATAATGGAGATTTGATGTAGATCTTGTCCAATGATAATGGCAAGAACGAATTCCAATTTAAAAAATTATCGTTGGACTGCTTCTGCATCAAATCTTGATTGATTTCTACTAGCCTGTCTCCAAAAAATACTTTTAAATTTTCAAAAAAAATACTTGTTTTCAGAAAATTTATTATGAATTCTTTTGGATTGATTAATACAAAAACTGCCCTGGAAGTGTACATTGAGTTATTCAAAGAAAATAGAACTGTATATCCAATCCTCAATACGGTTCAAACAATTGAGTATCCTAGTGAAAAACTATTGGATCTATTTTCTGAGGTAATTTTATTTTACTTTTATTAATTATTCCCATATTAATTATTCAGATAATCTCATTTCCACCATCTTCGATCCAGTCCTAAATATATCACTCTGGCCTTTATTATTATGTCTACAGTGAAGTTTAAAAACTTGGTTTTCAAACATGCCTTTTTAAAAGTATCTAGTTAGAGATACACATGCTTGAGGGAAAATTTATTTAAATACAAATACACTTTTCAGTAAAATATCTAGAAACAAGATATAAAAAATTCATTTATTTATATAAAGTTTGCAAAAACTAACTTTAGTTTTCTTTTTTTTATTTATTTATTTATTTAATTGGCTTCGGGAACTAAATGCTCATTTAGCTGGTACTTACATAAGATATAAATACTAGAATTAGGATATACAGGATGATTAACGAATAATATAGCTTATTAAAAAAATAATATATGTGATAAATTTAAATAAAATAGTATTCCACTGCCGGATATAGGGTTCTTCGGGCCCTGGATGTTATATATATTTTCCTCCCCCCCCCCCTAATGAAAATTTTTAAACATTTTTTTGAAGTGATAACTTCTTTTGGCGCGCCTTGCACACTTTTTATTTACCAATTTTTATTTTTTTATATTTTGTACATTTACAGATAATTTATTATTTTTTTTGTTAGGTTAGTATTGAAACATTGAATACCATATAGTGCAAATTTTTTGTCAAAGGAAGGACAAATTGGGAATAAATAATAAGAAATTTGGTATTGGTAAATAAATGAAACACATGTTCTAACACTTAAATCTACAAATAGTAACAATAATAATATTAAAAAAATAAACTTTACTATAGAAAAAATAAGAAAATAAATAAATAAAATATAAAATTATCAACATATTACATATTAAAAATTTAGAGAAAAAAATAATTATTAGATATGAAATACTTTTCATAGGTTTTGCTTTAGAAAAATCTTGTATTAAATCGTTGTAATCCAATTTTTCAAATGCTTCATTTTCTATATAAAGTATAGATAACCCATCTAGCCTTTATAGTCCCATACTTAATCTTAAATAATTTTTTATTCTCTTTAGTACAGAGAAAGATCTCTCTCCAGAAGAATCTGAAACTGGAATTGTCATATATATTTCTAGTAATGTTGAAATGTTTGGAAATATCCCCTTAAAAGTTGCAGACATTTCGGAAATAGTTAGTCTTTTTTAACCAATGTTTTAGATAATTCACGGAATTGATTAAATTCATTCTCTAAATTTTAACCGGCTCCCGGGCTTAATCCGGCACTGAACTATTCTAATATCTAGTTTGGATTTTAGTTTAGCTGAAGGAAATCCCAGGTTCGTACCAAATCACTAGCTATCTGATAGGAACAAATATTAGAGTAAATAAAAATTAATTTTTAAAAATATCATTCTAAAGATTATTTTGTATCATTTTTAAATAGATGCCGCTAAAATTTATCTAAATATCTAGATTTTCAATTATATTAAGGTTCCCATTTTTTTTTACCCGATGCCAATAAATAAAAATAAAATAAAAGGGTTCCCAAGCCTATGTCATTGGGCCCATCGACCAATTTGTGTGTGCCCGCCTATTCTTACAAGATATTTCAGCTTGATTGAATAAATACAAAATTAAGATGTTTAATGCCAAAAATGAAAATTTCGATTAACTAAATAATTAGCTGGTGGATTTGGGTTTTCTCCCACTTATGGAAAAATTGAATTCCTTAAACTTGTAGTTGCTTGATGGTACTTGCCGCACTACCAGTATTTTAGAATGTGCTCTAGGGTTTAAAAAAAAGCTGAGAACCCCTGATAAGATGCTGTATCTAATTATTTAACAACACTGTCTAATCCAGGTAGCAGAAGAATAATCTATAAATATTCTGATAATATCTTTTCTGGATATTGGAATATCCTGTGAATAATCTTTCAATCTTCGTAGATATTCTGGGAATTTTCTTAGATCTAAAATATTCGAGTAGGACATTAAATTCCCTTTCCCGGAATATTCCAAGTTGCGCATTCTTGGAATATTTGGAAAATAATATTCTCAGAAGATTAAAGCCCATACAAATATCCTATGGATCTCCTGGAGATAATTGTAATATATATGTCCTTTAAATAACTTCTTAGAATATTCTAGGGGTATTGTATGTTACCTGGGAAATGATACCTGTCAGTTTCTAATGAAATGTATGTTTATTTACATCAAATAGAAGACCACCCCTTCTCCTTAAGCTTCAAAACCCCTTTCATTCCCTTTCTTATCAGCTTATCATTTATTTTCCATTTTTATTTATCAAGTTTTATTTTACTGTCAATGAATCCATAGGAGTTCATTGATATCATCTGTACTTAGATTTCTAGTAATATATTAATTTCTCTATTCATTGTAGGACATGTTGAATGATCCCGAAATGGTCATTGCATTTTCCATCTTCGTCGGACGTGTTTGTGAAGAGTCTTGTAATCCTGAAACTATGACTAAGTGGAACACATATTTCATGAACAAATTCCAAGGTATATATTCTTCAATAAATAATAATCAAATATTATTCTAAACTATAAAATTGTCGTGTTTTTTTCGGATTGTTGTAACTCCTGTAAGGTTCAAGGAGGTTAAACTTCCGTTGCTACTGTAATCGTAACTGTCCTAGGGGTTAGAGTTACGAGAGGGTCTCGTTGTACTGGAGCTCGCATGCAGTTGAATAGTGTAGAGAGAGGTTGGGAAAAAGCTCGAGGGTTGAATGTATTTTGACAATTAACAGACGAGGTTATAAAAACAGATATAAATTTATTAACTTTCCATACGGCTCAGTACAAACTCGATTATAGCACACCCTGGAACCATTTCTCCTTACAACAGCTATTTGCCCTCAGCTTCTATACGATCACCCACGGCTTCGAAACTAAAACGGGACCTTATTAATGTTGATACACTGTCTGTTTTTCTATGTCGTAAGCTAAATAAGATAGAAGCTCAGCACCCCTTCGCTGTCAAATTGGATAAAAATCGGACAAGCGCTTTCGCCAATTCTTTTATTCCTATGACCCCCAGAGACTGGAACTCGCTCCCAGCCACCGTCTTCCCGCGACTTATAACCTTCAGCTGTTTAAGACCCGTATCCACAAATACCTTCGACCCCTACCCAGCCCATAAAATCCCTTCTTCTTTTCATGATGGAGGGGCAACCCAGGCCTTTAGGGGATCCACCTTTTTGGTGTAACTCCTTCTCTTATCATTTTCATTAGAAAAAAAAACTCGATTCAAAAATTTTAAATTCAAATCAAATGATTATTTTTTTGGTGAAGAGGGAGAAATTTTCGTGGGGTGGAAAATAAAAAATATTTTTATCATGATCTGTAAGATATTTATTTCAAAAGAATTAGGCTAATTTTATTTTTCAATTTAATTAAAATTAAAATGACAGTTTAAGAGAAGACCAAAGAGGCCATTTTTAGATGTTTTTTTATCTATCGGCGTTCAGAAGTAGCTTAACACGAACGAATTCACTCATTCTCTCCTTATTAATGAGAAAATAATAGTGACGAATTTGATATGGAAAATATAATATGTATGGCAGTCTGTATTGGACTTGGCGACTTATACTTGCGTGTTGCGTCTAGTTTTTGAAATTTTAATCAAAAATTACCAAACTATTTCATTTTTCAACACCTACATATAATATATTCTATAACAATAAACTTTTTTTAGAGACCGAATCAAAGGAAAAGAAAATTCGGTATTTATTGGCCTTAAAGAATATCGCTTCACCGAATTTGCTTGAATTACTTACGCCTATTATTCGCGAGCATTCCGATACAAATATTCGATTTTACGCCATGGAAGCGATTAAACACCTCATGCATTCAAAACATGTAAGTACTGAAGAAAATACAATATTAACTGTAATAGATTATTATAATTTTAATGTATTTTTTCCATCTTTAGATGTATGAATTGTGTTGGCCGATATTTATAAATAGAACCGAGCCTGTGGAATTGCGTTACATGGCAATGAAATATTCAATCATTTCACGGCCAACGCCAAGTAATTTACTTCAAATTCATTGGCATTTGGATGCAGAAAAGGATGGACAAATCTATGCACTCTTTAGTGAGATGATTGATGAATTATCTGAAGCACATCATCCATGTATGCAAACTGTGTAAGTTTCGTTTCACTGGCTTAGTGGCTACTTTGGAATTATGCATTTTAGTTTGAAATATATTGTCTTGGGAAAGTATCTTTAGCTTATTCTTAGGGTTCTGTACAAAAGTAAAACTGAACCCTTATAAAGAAATTACGAGGTTGTCATCTACTAAATCCGAAGTGTAATGATAACTTTAATGTCCCCACCCTTCTCAGGAACCGAATCCAACGATACCAAAAATAGCACGGTCAATTATAATATTAAACCGAAAACATTGTTTCTATTCTTTAATTTAAATAAAATTAGTTTAAAAAAACTAAAAAACACACTAATGAACTAAAAAGTACATAATAATGTAATAATCAAAAAGTATGGGACTTTTAATTAATTTCGACAAATTCCCCCACGCTTTTTGATTATTATTTATTTATTTTCGACGGAAACAAATTGGTTACATTTAAACATAATACTATACACATAATCTAGAAAGACAGAGAGATACAATAGGTAATATGTTAAGTGAAGATAAATTCTGTAAATAACAAATAAATGAATTTTGAATTTTAAACCTTAATCACTAGATAGCGTATTTTCTTTAATTGCTTTAGTCACTCTATTAGGATGAGAAGCCAAATCTATTACACTAATTCTAAGGAAAGAGCGTTATAGCAAACACAGAGTCTATAGATTGGATTGTTCTCAGCGTGACGCGTGATTGGTACTTTAGGGTAGAAAGGCTGGTTGTGTCCAAGTACATATGTAGGATTATTTATAGGAAAAAGAGACTTTAGTTCTGGACAATGAATTCTGTTCGATATAATTTTGTAAGTTAATACTTTGTCAGAAGCAACCATGAATGATAGAATAATTGTTGGTAGACTAAAGGTTTCACTGATTGCTGTATAATCGTGGTCGAATCTAGACATAGGGTTGTCAGATAGATACGCAAGATGCCTCAAAGCCTTATGCTGAACTCTCTCAAGCCTTTTGCTATATTCATTATCATATTAGGTCTCCAAATGGTTGATGCATACATCAATACGGATTTAACCAAGCTTATGTACAAGTGTTTGATACTAGTCGTGTTTGTGAAGATCTTAGTGTTGCGAATGATGAATCCCCAAATTCGATTTGCATTTACTTATGCTGAACTCTCTCAAGCCTTTTGCTATATTCATTATCATATTAGGTCTCCAAATGGTTGATGCATACATCAATACGGATTTAACCAAGCTTATGTACACGTGTTTGATACTAGTTGTGTTCGTGAAGATTTTAGTGTTGCGAATGATGAATCCCCAAATTCGATTTGCCTTACTATCCACTTTGGTTATAAGTTCATTGAACGTTATTAGATTATTATGTACTTTTTAGTGAATTAGCGTGTTTTTTTAGTTTTTTTAAACTATAATTTATTTTTTACTTTTTAGTCTTAATTATTTTTATAGAGAAAAGTTTGCGGAATTTAACAGAACAAAAGTCACATTGTTACATTCATAGATAAATACATACATACAGGTGAAGCGTGTAAAAAACTCTGCCATTTTTAACCGACTTCAAAAAGAGGAGGTTCTCTATTCGATTGAATTTTTTTTTTTTTTTTTTTTTTTTTGTGCCTATGTTACCTTATATCTCCGCCAATTGTCAACCGATTTTGAAAATTTTTTTTGCATTGGGTCCAGTCTAGCTTCCGATTGGTCCCATTTTTTTTTCGATTTTTTTCCATAGGTATTAGACCTTTTTTATTAGGTTTGTTTAGACCTAACCTCTTTGTTTATGAACCGATTTCGATGGTTCTTTTTTTATCCGAAAGGGGGTGTCTTAGGGATGGTGTCATATTAATTTGGTCAAGTTCTGATGATATCATCACTATTAATAACATCACTAAAAAGAGAAAATAAAAATTTTTAAGAAAAAATAAAAACCGACTTCAAAAAATTAAATGCAACAAATAAAATACACTAAAAGATATAAAATAATTATTATCTTATTTAGTTACAACTAAACGACGAAATATTAACATGAAATTACTTTTTGAAGTTGGTGCCAAATATATACCTTTTATGAATCGCACTCGACGGATCTTACTTAGTACGTTTGGCGGGTACGCTCGCTTATAGGTATAGTTTGTTTGGCACCGACTTCAAAAAGTAATTTCATGTTAATATTTCGTCGTTTAGTTGTAACTAAATAAGATAATAATTATTTTATATCTTTTAGTGTATTTTATTTGTTGCATTTAATTTTTGAAGTCGGTTTTTATTTTTTTCTTAAAAATTTTTCAGCAGACAGTTTTTATTTTTAATCCTGTTTGTATTTTATAGGAAAGCCGCTTCTCAGTATATCAAAAAGTTTGTAAATCAAGAATCGAAGAGTAATTGGGGCGTGAATTGGATAAGATCCGATTTTGTTGATGAAGAGATTGGATTGGTGAAATCTTCCGGATTTCTATCAGTGAGAACGACGGACAATTATTTGCCAGATTTATATCAATGGTACACTCATGAATCTGCACTTGGACATAAAATGATCCAAGATGAGGTGAGTTATAATTATGTTATCTATCTATACTTATAATAATCTGCTTGCGCGACGACGCCGACGAGATTTTTTAAATTTTAAAACTCACTAATAGTTCATGAGAAATAAAATTTAGTAGACTGTTGGCCAGCAAATTGCCCTTCGAGGCTGGTTGAAATATAATCCGCTCCTTGCGTTCATTGGACGTTCTATGCTTGGAGTGACTCGAAATATATACAGGGTGTTACACAGAACTTGTTCATTAAAAGTTTTCATGGAAAGAGTTGAGAGAAAATTTTGAACTTTGACCTATTTATGTTTTGGAATATGCTCTTTTTAAATAAATTATTAAAAATGTGTCCAATTGCCGAACTTAATTAATTATTAACAACATTTGGACACTTTCTGCTATGCCGCAATGGCTATCAACTTTCTTATTTTCTATGGAACCCCGCAAATATTTTTGCATTATTATATTAAATGTTAATAATTAAGATAATTTTGTTTAATGCACTTGATGTCAAAAATTTATCATTTCTGAGTTATTTTAGATAGTTTGTAAAATCTACCAATTTAGCGTTCATCTTTAAAAATTAATAATAATTAAACTATTGTTTGTAGAATTAATTTCATCAATCAGAACTCTTAAATAGACATTAAAGAATCTTATTTAATCATAAAAATTCAAATGTTATATCCAGGATGACCATAATAATCGTTTATTTTTGAAAATGAAAAAGTTGTTAATACTCAATTTTTTCAAATGGAACATGGCATAAATTTTAGTATTTTTGATTTCTACATAAAAATCTAATAGATATTTACATATTAAATATTTCCTATACCTATTATACAAAATTTTCTTAGTTATTAACATTTAATCTAATGATGATGAAGGTGGTGGTTTAAAACAAATGTATCTATTCATCATTTCGTTTATCACTATGACTTGTAGAGACCGAAAATCATTTCCTACTTCTATTTTTTCTGAATTCTTCAATTCTTCATTCCTTTAAAATGCATCGTTTCCAACCCAAACCCTCAACATTCTTTTTTACTTATGGAAAGTGGTGTAGGTTTTAGGTGAAACATGATGTTAGTTAATAGAGTAAAGGGTGTGTAGTTTCACAGTGAATGAAATAAAACTCAAAGAGGTTTATACAATACTCAGTATTAACTTGTAAACTCCTGATGATGGACTAATAATCCGAAATATATTGAGTTTGTATAAACCTCTTTGAGTTTTGTTTCATTCACTGTGAAACTACACACCCTTTACTCTATTAACCCTCAACATTCGCTTGCTTCCTTTTCAGATACAAGGAGCATTCTTGACTTATAGTTGTTATACATTCTTGCATTTTAATTAAAATAAATAAATGTACCATATAATGACAATATATTTTAATAAAAATCATAAATCAACTTTAATTTCTTTATTTATATTAATCCACTTGAACCATTCTTAATTATTTTTTTATTTTAGATTATAATAAAGGGCGAAGGAATTTTAGATATAATTAATCCCTTTGGTGGTGATCGTTATCCAACTTTGGAATCAATTCTTGAAGCGTTGAAACGAATAGATTTCAAATTTAAAGAGGATCGCCCATTCTATTTGGATATTATCGTCAAGAGATTCGATCGCGTTGTGTTCTATTATCATTTGGACGCAGAAATGTTGGATATCAACAAAGAGGGTAACTTATTTATGTTATTTAAATTTTATAGTACCTGAAGCACCGAGCGATGATATCTAAATTATATACTCTATTTATTTATGAAATTAAAGATGTGTTTAAAAATTATCGAAAGTATAATTAATTAATTAATTAATATTTTACCCAGTAGCCTATATTCCCAGTCAAATATTTATTTATTTTTCTTGACCATGGCGGTTTTCTGCCTATTTATTTATTTATTTTTTATTCATTGACTACGGCAACTTCCTGTCTACTTATTTATTTGAATGTTTTTTAAATTATTTATTTTTAAACATTTCTTTAAACCTAGTGACATATTCTATTTATTTTTTGTTTTATTTAATTGATTATTTATTTATTTATTCTTCCCAGTGAATTTATTTATTTATTTTTATTGTTTGGACGACGTGCGATATTCCCTTTTTTATTATTATTATTATTATTATTTTATTCTTGGTCCCAGCATACTAAGGTTCCACACCGTTCTGCTGTGGCCACACCCTGAGCCACTCAACCGGATCCTGAATGGGAGGATCGGAGGGCTATAAGGGGAGATGTGGAAGCCCTATAAAAAATAAATAAAAAAAATAATATATTTACTATAAATTACATTTTTATTTTTTGGCGTATGTTCTGCCACTTGAACCTGTGGTCTATTAATTAGAGTTGATTTTTAAAATAATAAATAAATTTTGCATATTACTTGAAATCGTCAATTATATTTCTTAATTCCTAAAATCGGCAAGCGAAATAGTTTAATTCATTAATTTGGCAAAATATTACCTAATTCCAGGAATAGGCAATTTCCCAAATAGACTTAACAAATATGCACCTAAAAAAATTACCAATAACAAAAGATTATAGAGAAATTATAATTTAGAATATATATAGTTTTGTGTATTCATATTGACCCATTGCAAATAATCAGCAAAAATATGTATTTAATCAACTTTTTAAAAAATAAATAAATTTATAATCAACTTTTTTTTATAGAGATAAAACATTTCTTTATGGACCCTAGTTTCGGTACTGGAGCACATTATATCGACTGGAAATGGCATATCGACAATGCAGCCGTCAGTGATCTTGGAACTATAGTCAAAAATCAAATCGACTTATTCAAATTCCATTCACTAGGATATGAGAAATCTATGAAAGTGACGAAGCCAAATGCACAGATTGATTTATTATTTAAATACAGGTAATTTTTATTAATCACAGCTAGGCAAATACACTACTATACGGATTTGAAATACACAAAATACTTCTATTAAAAAAAAATTTAAAAGTGAGTCGAAATTCAATTATTAGATTATTTCCAGACAGAGGGGAATAAAGTCATGTAAAAAGACACATTTTTAAATTTATTTAAGGAAAAAAACTTATTAAAACGTTTTGAATTTGGCCAAACTCTCCCCTCCCTTAAGTTGTATAATTTTCAGAATTTATTAAAAATATCCACTTTTGATTAATCATATTCTTTAATAACTTTTGTTTTTAGATACTCTCAGTATAAATTTGATACGATTAAATCATTGAATCCATTTGAAGAACAGGTGCACACGGTGAGCAACTCCTTCGAGGATAAATTTCACATCAAATTGAATACTTCAACCAAATTCATTCCTGATGATCCAAATCACCAAGTGTTTTTTGAAACCACCATTTTTAATAAGAAAGGTAAAATAAGATGAAAAATTTATTGTTTACTTGAAGATTTTCTGGTTAAATGAAATTAAATGAGAATTTAGAAAAAAAAAATTATAAAGATGCAACTCAGTAATAATTATTTGAATTTGTGGTTCGATAGTAAATATGAATAAGCTTCAAAGCCTTAATAAAAGATTGAAACCTTAGATATAATATAATCAATTAAGCAATTAAGGTGTTATTTGTGATCCAAAACCCGATTTGTTCTAAACCATAGAGTAATATAGAGTGGAAGGCTCCATAAGGAGCCAATGTATTTTAGCGTATACGAGTTACAGAGCTCTCTGGTGGTTCGGAATGGCCAATAAAATGGCTGGAACCGCTCTCTTTAGCTCTATAATTAAATTATTAAAGAATTAACATATAAAAATCAAAGAAATAAATTACTAGTTAATTTTATATAGGATACTTACATTTCAGTAATTTTAGGTCGTTTAAAAAAAGTATGTTCTCTATCTGATTTTGTGAAGCGAAAGCAACCTTTCACAAAACATTGACGTCGAGAACTAGGCATATTTAATAATTTTTAATCTATAAATTTGTACATTGGAAAATTTTCTAAATGAACGTTTAGCACAAAGCCTGTATGAATCTTTTATCTAAATATGACAAAGGCTTTGAATGTCCTATGACTATGATCTTTGAATAGCTCTTAAGGACTAAGGGCCGGTTGTATGTCGCAAAGTAAATGCTTTTTACCACTAACACAGGGTAGATGGTAAATGGAGGGACTGGGATGGCCAATCAGATGCCAGGCACTGTCAGCGCTTTTCGATATAATCTATAATTATATTTTCAGGTGATTCCATATGGTTTAATACTGAGTCCGCAACCACCTCTATAATTATTGACATTAGAACTCCCAATAATAATAACACTATAAGTTTCCGAAAGGTTCCAGCCACTCCTAAAACTGAAATCGTACGTATTGGAATCTTTTTTTATAATATGTTTATAATTTTTACAATCCAAGTTTGACTGAATGATTGATTTCTTTTGTTTTAGGAATATTTCAACCAAAATGTTTTTGATATAGATCATTATGGTGTTGATTTTTCGATATCCGGCCATCAAATTAATTTCTTCGATTCCGAAATATTTGAGCAAATCATTAATAGTTTATTTACAGAATCCCGGTGAGTTTTTATTAAGAATGATGTGAATCATCAGATAGAATTTTTTAAATGAAATATTTATAATATAGCTAGCTAGCTTCGATACATGTCCTTTTATTCGAACTCATTGGAATTTCATAATAAAGTATCAATCAATTTCTTGAATCACTCTAGTTAGTAACTTTTTATTTTACCATACAGGGTTTGTATTTTTTTTTCTAATGCAATCAAAAATGCACCGAGAAAATGCAGTTATTATTAGTCTTGAAAGACTGTTTCTTGCATTACCGAAGAGAAGAGGAAAAAATAATCACTTGAAAGGGTGGAAACAAAGGTGTCTGTGCACCTTTGTCTTTTTCTAGAACAAAACGCAATGGTTTCTCTCAATTTTTTTTATCAAAACAGTTTCAACCGTTTTTAAGATATTTCGAAAAAATGAAGAAAATAAAAAAAAATATATATTTTTCATGCACGATTACAATTTTTGACCATACCCTGTCTGGTAAAGTAAAAACAGAATTTTGATAAATTTTTGATAAGGGGGGGGGGCAATTCTGATATACTATTTATACGATTATAATACATGTACTTGACCATACCATTCCATGTACTGTAAAGTAAAAAAATATATATAGAAATTCCTTATATTCATAAAACAATTAATTTCTTTTAGGTTCTTAGGCTATGTTGGAAGTATTTCTAACATTGTACCATATCTAAGTTCGCACAGAACTCTAGTCACTTTAGCCAATGATCTAAATCTCAACTTCAAAGTTGAATCCCTTAAAGATTCCGAAGTAAGAATAATACATTAAAGTTGTAAAGATATAAATATTAATCTGGATTTAAATATCATATTTTGTTTTCCTTTGCAGATAGTTTTGAAATTCCGATTTCCAACACGGGTTGAAGATAGTCATTATGACGCTCAGCTCATTTATCGTTTAGTACCCGAAAATGAAGAGATGTTAAAGATGAAAACACATGCAATTATCAAGAATGATTTGTTTAAAATAAATAATATTTTCTATGCAGATTTTATTGGACATGAGGTAAAATTGCATTCAATCGACTTTTAGGGTTCTCTAAGGACGGTTGTATGTCGTAAGTAAATGCTTTTTACCACTAACCAAGGGTAGATGGTAAATGGAACGGCTGGGATGATCAATCAGATGACAGGAACTTTCAGTGCCTGTCATCCTGATTAATCCAGTACCTCATTACCATCTACCGTTATGATCGTAGTAAAAAGCATTTACTTGCTACATTTCTAGCCTAAAACTCTACCAGCTATTGATTTTCCTTTGTCCTCTGTCTGTTTGTCTAAATGTGGCGACTATTATGACAAATCAACGAATGTGTCAATTTTCTAATTTTTCACTAATGCCATTTTTCAGTCCAATTTTTAACAATCTTTCTAAGCCAGAGACATGGATGTGATAGATCATTAATGAGTTGAAAACAGGTCAAAATTAATTCTCTTTAAAATGTTGATCAAAGCAATTGGCATAAAAAAACATTGTTTGGTTATTGATATGAGAGCTTTATTTAAAATAAAGAATGAAAATTTCATGCTTGTCCGAATGTTACCAAGAAAATTAATTATAAAAAATAATAAAATTCCGAATACCCACAAAGCGGAAATCTCTCAGGAATAAGCCCTTACAACAGTGTCTAAATATTTTACAGTTCGAATTGAGAGAGCAAAAAAGTTAAAATTAATAAATTTTAAATAATAAACTGGCTTAGTCAAGTTATCCATGGGTTCAATAGTTAATGGCCCAAAATTTTGAAATTGTTTATTTAAAATTAAATATTTTTGAATATATTCGCTTTTGTTTTATTAAATTGAAACTGTTAAGTATGATGTGTGTCTTCTTTTTATTGGAGGTCCAAATTTTGGGGAATAAGAGACGCTGCCTGACAGAGCAGCTGCTCTCGGGACCAATACACATTATTGATAAAGGGAAAATCTTTCTCTGAACGTTTCATATTTTAATAAACGTTTTACTGAAATATAAAATTTATCAATTAAAATTATTGCTAATACAATCATAAATTTTTGTATTATTTTAGATCATTACAAATGTCAAATACTACGACAACATGGTGGATCCGTATAGCTTCGTTTTCAATATGAGCAAGACTATTGAAGGTAAAAACAAAGACATGTTCTATTTAGAATTGACCGATTCGTGGAATGTAAAGGAAAAGCCCGACGAGATTTGGCCAGTTGAGTTTTGCACGGATTTAATGAACCCAGATGTGAAAACCGCTTACACCGTAGCCTGCGAAAACGCCTGGGAAAATCAAAGTTACAATACCAGCCTGAAATGTTACCCGTTCTTAAAGGTAAGAAAATGGTTTACTATTAATGTATATCCACTAGGGTGGTCCTTATTTTGGGTATTTTCGAATTTTTACGCTGTTAGAGACTCATATGTTTCGAAATAACTTAAAAAATATCTTCCAAGTTTCCAGTCCCTCTCTCAATTTTAACATCTGCCTCAGAGCGATGCAAGTTTCCCATCTAAATAACATGGGATTTTTGGCATTGAACGATCAATTTTTTATTCCGGCCAAAGTAATATTTCAAAAAATTTGAATCTCTGTAAACTTTACTCTTATAATAGTAGCTATCCTTCAGAGTTTTTTCAGATTTTTAGTTATTATAATTTTGGAGTTACAGCTAGATAAAATACTGCCATACCTTAGGTTAGTAAGTTATAGACTCCAAATTTATAATAGTTACAAATCTGTAAAAATTCTGAAGGGTAGCTACTATTATGAGGATAAAATCTACTGAGTTTCAAATTTTTTAAACCATTGCTTTGGCCGGAATAAAAAACCCGAAAACCCCATGTTATTTAGATGGGAATGTTACATCACTCTGAGGCACAGGTTAAAATTAGAGATAGGGGCTTGAAACTTGGGGGGTATTTTTTTTTATTTATTTCGAACCATATGAGCCTCTGTCAGCGTAAAAATTCGAAAATACTCAAAATAAGGACCAACCCTAATATCCACTTCAATAAAAATATATTTTTGACGTCCTACCGTATAAAGAAAGGCAATTCGCCCACTAGAGCTGAATAAAAAGAGTATGGGAGGAAATAATATTTCGCCTTAGTCTCTAAAAATTATAGAAACAAAATGGTCCATTTTCTTCGGAGTGAACAGCGATAATTGCATCGCAATGGACTCATCTTACGTATTTGTATGTTATCATTTTTTACCCACGATGATAGTTGATCAGCTAGAGTCATCGAAGTCATCGATAATCAAAGTCGCTATAGATCTTTTAAAAATTGTGCCCATTTTATGAATTCAAAATTTTTCTTTCACGAATTTGATCACCACGTCTCTTCTCGGTCTCTCCTTCAATTAATCAAAATAAAATCGAACTGTGAAGGAAAGGATCAATTTTTAATAATTTCCAATATCTTCCCTTAAATCATTTTTTTAAGCCTCCTCGTTTCTTTCTCTGAGCATTGAATGAATATATATATAAACAATAAATTACTACAATATTCGCAGAAGAAGCTTGCAGGAAAAGACCAATTTTATATCTTGACGTGGGTTTTGACCCGAGAGCACTAATTATATATTTCTATGCAGATTTTGAGTTCCCTGTAGTGAGTTTTATTTAGTAAAAAAAAAATGCAAATAAATATTTTATAAGACTTTTATTCGGAGTGAGAAGAATATTATTACAGAGTGACAGAGTTACCATATGTTAGTTTTGAATTCAAAAATAGATCACTCTGCTTGTCGGCCTGCAAAAGGCATCCTCCTGTAGGAGGAGATAAGTGGAAATTGAGGGAGGGAGAGGATTCAGAGTTTACGGGATTTTTAATTAGGGTCGTTTCTTTCCTGGAGTGGAAACCACCAAGGGGAAGAAATCGCTGCTGGAATCAGGAAATTGGACATTTTGCATGAGATATTTTTTTCTTATTGTGACTAATTAATGTTTTTGGATTTTTGTTAGTCAATCATCTCTTATAAATTAATATTACAATTGGTTATTTACTTATTAATTAATATCATAGTATAATATAATTCACTTCATCGCTCACTGATAGGCGTGTCTAGGAAATATATATAGGATATATATCACATCCGAATTTTTGATAACGAGTTTAATCAAAAAGTTGGGAATAACCAAAACCTCGAAACAGGTAAATATTCTAATCTTTCTTATTTAATTTATTTTAAAGGATGAACTAATTATTGAAACAAGTGATGATGATAGAATAGTTTTACACTCTGAGAGTATGAAACTTAGCAAAATAGCAAATGATTTAATCACTAATATCTATGAACTCATCCAAGATGAAGATTTATCACCATTTGACGGTAAAGTGTTTTTATTCTTTAATATAAACAAACGTATCTTTTTTTTTTGCTTTTCGGCCTTTCTAACCATAAGCCAATTTACGATACTATATATTTTTTAAATTTTGTCTCTACCCCGGGGGTCAGATTTTAGCCGAATGCCTCGAGTCGGATTCGAACCCGGGGTCCACTTGGTTAGCAGGATGATACGCTACCGACTAGCCTATCTGACCCCCCCCCCCCCAAACGAATCTTAATAAATTGAATTAAAAGTGAATTTCATTCTTGAAGTCAATTTTATCACAAGGTCTTTTTATTTCTTTTTCAGCTGAATGTATTGCAAACGTACATAACGTGATCACATGGGATGGATCCCAAGTCAACCTGACATCGCCAGTCGATTGCTATCATCTTTTGGTTTCCGAAATAAATCACAAGCCGCAATATACGGTCTGGGTAAAACAGGTGGACCCAGAAAAAAGTCTTATTGTAAGTGTCAGCAAGGGGCTTGAGCTTATCAAATACATGCATTTGACAACTTTTATTCCCTCTACATGAAAATTTTTTAAAAAATAATTAAAATTCCATTCCTAGTAGGAGGCGAAGAAATTAAATTTTATTTATCAAAGATTAGACCCAAAAATTTGAACTGATCCTGGTAGAGAAGGTTATTTCCATTAAGTGTAAAAATGGGATCATCGTCTGGACTGTAATTTCTTTAACGATTTCCTATGATATAAATTAATGAAAATTTGACGCCTGTTCACTTTGAACATGCGATAACACCGACCTTGATCAGAACTGAACTTGTGTAAACAAGATAAAAAAAAATTAGACTATTTAAATAGCAAACATGCATATGTTTTTATCTGTATAAATGGTTAATTCTAAAAAATTCTAAAATTCTAGTCAAGTGAAATCTTTATCTAGAGCTGGGGTGGGAAATCTTCGGCCTCCTGAATCTTTAAGTGCGGCCTTCAGGGTCTGTTGTGAAAAATGGTAAATTTTCTAAGAAATATGAAATATACAAGAAATAGTTAATCACAAAAAAATATACGAGATCCTATATATAGAATAGGAAACATTAAATTGTTTAATTAGAATTATATTTAGTATCAACGATAGTTATCTTTTTAATATGGTATAGTGTTATACATTTTCATGAAAATTTTGAATTTACCTATGTAATTAATAACACTACGAAAATCAGATTTAAATCTACGATACGATACGGATAAGTGAAAAATCACTTACCCTTTTCGTTCTACAACTTTATTAAACTAAGATAGGTGTACAACAGATACATTATTTTTCGATATAGTCTCCACCTTTAGCAATGCACTTGGCCCAGCGAGCCACAAGCTTCCGGATACCTTCCTGGTAGAAGGTTTTCGGTTGGTCATGAAGCCACTTTTGCACCGCATCCTGAACGTCCATGTCTGAGGCAAATCGACGACCTCTCAAAGCTTACTTGAGTGGTCCAAAGAGATGAAAGTCTAAGGGAGCGAGATCTAGGCTGTATGGAGGGTGTTCCAGGGTCTCAAAGTTGACGGTCGCCCAGCTCCCTCTTTTTGTGTTACGCTCGTTCGGCCACTTTTAAACATTTCGATCCATAAAAAAACGCTTTTACGAGATAAAGCACTTTCCCCGAATTGTGACAAAAGTCTCCGGTGAATTTCAGCACCTTTCACACCCTCTGACCCGTCCTCATTGCTCCTCTTTGGTGCAATCTGATAGCGGAGCTGACATGCTTATGCTGTTGTAGCTAGACGACATCTGACGCGATCGTGATTAAATTCCGCACACGTGAGCTCAGACGCGCCAACTCAACGCATCCGCATGCGGCCGCCTCATATCTTAGTTTAATAAAGTTGTAGAACGAAAAGTGTAGGTAATTTTTGACTTATCCTCGTATTATATGAGGCATTTAAAACAAAAAAGTTTCCTACTCCTGTTCTAGATAAGCTTTCAAATAAGGTGACATGTACAAAAAATTGAAACATGTTAATTAAAAAACAAAATGATAGAAAACTATTATACTATTTTGAATTGGTTTTCCCCAAAAACAGTTAATATCATCTTGGATTTATTTTCTTGCTTTTTAGAATATTCTCAATGTCGATTATAGCCAAGTTTGATTATATTGGAAATTCGCTTAGAATGTCCTCATCTTAATCTGAGATATTATGGATAATATCAGAAGGGTTGGTCTGAATATTTAGCACTTGAATTTCCAAGGGGAGTGAATACAAGCCTTCTAACATCTAAAAAATTACCCATCAATCTCGATTAGGTAGAGGATATTTTTACTTTTTCTTCCAATCTTACTAATATAATTTTTTGTTTTGCAGAGTTTGAAAATTTTTTCACTCTTGCATTTGATTGAAGTGATTCCCAAAGGTCCAGGTGAATTTGAAATTGTTGAAGTGAGCGATAGTGAGAAAAAACTTGTTATGGATGTAGATGGAATATATCCCGGTTTAGAGTAAGTATCTCTTCTCTCAATATTTAGTGAAATATATGTAATATTGAATTTTTTTTAATTTAACCTATGTTAATTTTTAGAGACCAAAAAGATTCATGAGAAGTTGGTGATCTATTTAGAGGATCTATCTTTAGTAACCAATGGACACTATGTGTATATTTTGGGTGACCATACTATCTGGCAACAAGTGGGAGGGCTTTGCGGCTCTTTTGATGATGACCCAAACAATGATATACAAACTAACACCTTCAAAGATTGTAAATTATAATAAAAAATACAAAAAACCAATATACATAATTATATATATATATATAAATATTTTATATACATTTTTTTTATTGAAAAATAAAAATTCTCAAAAACAATAAATTGTTCATTTGTTTGATTTTTTGATGAATTTTACTTGGATGCTTAATGCGTTTCATCTGAAAACCGATCGTTGCTAAACTTTATCCAATGTACTATCTTATTCTAGGGTAAAGTACTTTAAAATATAATTTTACAAAAAAATTTATATGACCTTTTTTGTGGTCTTCAAGGTATTTAATTAGAATATTAAATTTCATTAAAATTGGTTATGTATTTTTAAAATATTTAGAAAAAACTAAAAAAGTTCTGAAATAATGTACTAATGTTTGTGGGCCGATATGTACGAAAAACTAATCAGCGCTTCATTTTGTTAAAATAATGGTAGGTTTTCAATTTCATTTCAATCAGTTGTACGGTGTGGAAAATATCGTGGACGAAAAAAACGATAACTTACATAAATCCGCACGCACTTCCTGAAAAAATCTCACTTTTTGGCCTCTGGACGAGCCTCCATGTGATTTTTGACAAAACCGTCACGTGCTAAAATTCAACCTAAATGAATACTACAATTTGTGATTATAATTGAGACCATTGGTCCCATAGTTTTTAGCTGCCCAGGTAGCACAAGAATAATCTATAAATATTCTGATAATATCTTCTCTGGACATTGGAATATCCTGTGAATAATCTTTCAATCTTCGTAGATATTCTAGGAATATTCTTAGAACTAAAATATTCGTGTAGGACATTTAATTCCCTTTCCCGAAATATTCCTAGTTGCGCATTCTTGGAATATTTGGAAAATAATATTCTCAGAAGATTAAATCCCATACAAATATTCTGTGGATCTCCTGGAGATAATTGGAATATATATGTCCTTTAAATAACTTCTTAGAATATTCTGGGGATATTGTGTGTTACCTGGGTGAGGACCCTTTGAAGTCTCGCATGCGGCGAGACCGATTACAATACTTTACCCATGCTTCGGATTGAATAAAGTAAAAAAATCATTTTTTTGAATGAGTGTCAACGGTGAACCCGAAACCTTTAATATTTAATAGGAAATTTATTTAAATGAAAAGATTTTATTTTGCCGAGAGTAGCACACGAATTTTGCGAATAGGAATAATAGGGAAAAAAGTAGGTCATGACTAAAAAAAAACCATAATATCAAGATATTTATTTATCTGATGGAAATTTCTTAACATACTTTTAAATGTCTCTTTGATAAAGAGCGGAACATTAGTCAGTCAAGTGCCATGTTCCCTGACAAAATGTAATTAAAAAAAAAGATGATTAAAGAGATTAATGTTAATACTAGCGATAATAAAAATTATTTGAAAAAGACATTTTTGATTTATAATCCATTTTCTTTTTTTTCTTTTTATACAATTTCGTAAGATAATGGAATAAATGTTCACCTAAAAAGGCCAAAATACAAAACAGATAACACGTGATCAAAAGACAAAAAGCAGATTGTAAATTTATAAAATTTAGCGGAGATAACATGGCGATTTTTTCTTTTTTTATAAGACGTTTTGATTCATTATATTGAACTTCAATTCGATGTTTTTCTAGCATTGACCCCCATAAATAATCATTTAATCCAGCTTCATTGATTTTACCAATTATATTATTAAACTTATCAAAGAAGATACTGTCTTTTGCTAAAACTGGACTGATATAGAAACCAAGAATTTTATTTTTGGTTGTAGTGAATGGTGCAATTTTGAATTCAGTTAAAAAGTAATATTGAATGTCATGATTTGTATGTGCAATTACCATGTCGCCTCTATCTATGAGTCTTTGCATACAGGGTGGCAAAAAAACGCATCTGTTAAATTGAGCGAGTACTTGGTCATATTTACTATCGTTGAATGAATACATAAAAAATTCTACACTTTGAATTCCCATAGTTACATTTTTCTCTAAAATTTCTTCTAAACTATGTAATGTTGGCAAAAATCCTGGGTTCGTCATGAAACCCATTAAAAACGTTTGGTAATATAAATTTATAAGAAAGGCCGTAATAAGCCAGAAAAAGTAAAGTAAAGGATTATACGATCTTCGAATACTGATATTCAACAATACTCCAAAGAGGTCGATAACAATATAACAAAATTCCAAAAGAGTTTTCTGTTTGTGGAGTAAACAAAAGAGTAAACTAACAATGAGCAAAGCAGCAAATGTTAAAACCCACACTCCAATTTTAAACACCACAAAGAGACTCATCCAGCGGGGAATTAACCGTCGATCAGGTATAAACCAGACGATCGGTTCGAAAAAATGTGAATCCAAAAAATCATACGTCTCGAAGCGTTTCGAGTTCGGAAAAATCCATCCAAGAGCCATATGAGTGATATTTTTCTCTTCCAATCTTGAAAGAAGAATTGGCCAATCGTTAATTGGCTCGGAATAATAATATTCGACTTTCATGTCAAGAATACCGGCTATCAAATTCATTTGAAAAATTTCCAGTCCATTAGTGTTATTGTCCATCACGTAAGGTTTTTTAGGGAGCGATGCCACGACAAACCTACAGCCGTTCCACTTGTTTGGTATTCGATTCGTAAAAGGTTTCTCTAATAAGTTATTAATCGGTTTAAAGCCTTTGCTCATTCCACAAATTTCATCTTTTTCAAAAACATTTTTCCATGTAAAACCCTTGACATCATTGGACTCCAAATGAATTAATAAAAGAACATTTAAGAGCTTGATTTCAGATAACAAATCCGCTACACGATCCTCAATAGTTAGGTGATCCGACATTTTTGCCAATAAAATAAATGGAGCCCGCGCGTTCCACAGCATTTTACGATTTTTCTTCAAAATATAGATCCAGTTCATCAACACAGAGTTACCGGAATTTCCAATTAAAAAAAGATAACCTCCGATAGAAACTTGGGAATGATTTCCCATTGTATAAATTTCCTCGGTGATCAGAATAATAGACCAGTATCTGTTCATTTGTTGTATTAAATTTCCATAATAACTCGAGTTTGTTGTCTTCACAATAACAAGCGTAGTCCCAATGAGGGGAAAACTTTTTTGACACAACTTGAAGATGGTATCTTGAATTACTGAATCCGACTTGGATACATTAATCAAAGCAAACACACTACTACTTATTATATATAATGTGATAAAATTGAATATTATTCGACTCATACTTGAATGAGAGACGAGCAACTTATGACTGAATCACAATCTAAAGTTATAGAAAAAATATTGATCTATCTAACACGCTTTCCTTTTCTATTCATTTATGGCGTAAATAATATGATAAGATCTTCTATTTAGATAAACATAATATCCAACCTACAATCAATATTCTTATATTTTTTATTTATTTATTATTTTTTTTTAATGCAATCGAATGCAAGAAGGGGTGCACCAGTAAAGATGCAGCCCCTATGGATCTCGAAAGACCCTTGCATTACCGAAGAGAAGGGAAAGTTGATTAAGTGAGAGGGTGTAGACGTAGGTGTCTATGCACTCCGGTTTTGAAGGTTTGAAGATTATAGGTGCTGGGAAAGATAGAGGCTGGGAGAGAGTTCCAGTTCCTTGAAGTCATGGGGATATATGTATTTGCGAATGAAGTGGTCCGGCACTTTTCTAATTTGACCGCGAGAGAGTGTTGGGAGTCGGCAAAACGCGTGCTACGAGCAAAGCATGCTTTGGGGGGAATTATTGATTTTATCTCATCAGAGCACCTGCCGTGATAGTATCTATAGAAAAGGGAAAGGGTAGAGACATTTCTTCGATGAGCCAGCGAGTCGAGGGAGTCGGTGAGGGTAGAATCGTCAATTAGCCGGACGGCTCGTTTCTGAATTGCATCCAGGGTAGCAAGAGAATATTTTGAGGCTTTTTTTGTTTTCATATTTAATAATAAAACAAATTTGAACAGCTTTTTCTGAAAAATGTGGTCTATAGTGAAAAAGGTAATTAATTTAAAGATTTAACATTTTTACACCTAATTTTTCTAAGCCTGTTCTTAAAACACACCAAATATATTGCTCGCTCTTATTTTCTAAAATAAATAACTTAGGTAAGTAATTCATTTTTTGTATTTTTGTTACTGAAAATAAGAAAAAAATTGGTTGATTAGTAAATTAAATTTTATATTTATTAAACGAATTGTTTATGAATTTTAAATATCTAAGTAAAATACATAATATATATTTATATTTATATTTGAAGAAAATAAAAAATTGTAATGTGTCTCCATCTTCTCTTCAAATAAGTTTATATAGTTTTTTAATTAAATCAGAGAGTGATTGTCTGTTCAGTCAAAGCTAACTTGGACTCGAGAAAGAAACACTTAAGGTAGTTGTTTCGCGACAATACTAGCAAAAAGTTAATGCTAGAATATATAGAACAGACAATAAGAATTCATATCATAAGCCCAAAACTTTTTGCTGTTTATGTACCACTACTAGCCAATTCCGTGCTCGTTTGACAATTTGTAACACTGTCCGAGTTGTATTTATTTTATCATAGAAATATCAGATAAAGTACATTATAATAGGAGATTTATAAAACAAAATGCTTTTAATAAGCGATTGAAAGCTGTTGCGACAATGGCTGAAGCGAAAGAAACGTCAAAAAAATTACTAAAGTTAACCCACTGTTTAGGTTAAATAAATGTGTTGTTGCCAGCTTGTTTTTAGTGTAAATTTTTCATTATTTATTCATTATTATCTCAGAAACTGTGTTGTGACTATGATTTAAAATTTTCTTAAAAAATGTATTATTTATTGTTTAGTGTTGGTTTAGTTTTTTATAACAATGTTAAGAAGAGTTTCTTAATTATAATTTAATACTATATGTATTTAAACTTTCCGATATCCGGTATAGTGCAATCAATGTATAAGACAGGAATTATATAACGGGTATAGTAGTTTTCACAAATGGGAAATAAATTAAAAAATTAAAAAATCTTTTAAATTATTTTGGAGATTTTTATTTATCAGTTTTCTGTTAAACCTCCTGATGAAGGGTTCATAGCCCGAAATATGTATAGAGATAAATAAAAAATCTCCAAAATAATTTAAAAGATTTTAATTTTTCAATTTTATCTCCACATTGTGAAACACCACTATAACCCGCTAAATAATTCCTGTGTTCAATATGTTTCACTATAAACCAAGACCGCTTTCCTAAACTTTATCGAATGTATAAGAGTCTGAAAAACTCTATCTTTGGAATTTAATATCTTCGGAACTATATTGTTGATAAATTTCGTTTTGCCACCAAATCGATGGAGAAGTATTTAAATAATAATCTATCTAAATTTCAAAAAATCCTAAGCAAAATCCATATGGTGAAACAAATACCTTAATATAAACTAATTTAAAGAATTGAAGATTTGATACTTCGGTGGTTTTGGCCTTGATGAAAAGAGAAATTTCAGCTGAAATATAATGAGATATTTTCATCATAATGCACATCGTCTCAACACTTAATTCTGGAGAAATTTTCAAGCTCTTTTAAAGTCATTCTATGAGCTAGAATAGGAGCGCTATGATAAAATTAACGGTGACCATCCGTCCTGTATTTCCAGGGTGAGTTACATATTTCAGCAGCCTGTCCCCAAATTTTTTAAAGAAATATGGCTCGTACAAATGTTCTGTATTTATTCTTTAGTCTCGTATTCACATATTACATTTTTTAAATATTATGTAAACATTTTATTATTTTACAAAACTTGCAATTTCATAACATTAAGAACGTGTAAATAGCCCCTTAATAGAATACTATATAGAATAGGCCAGATTAATTTGCCGCAACGCTGACGTAATGCTGCTGACAGGGAGCGCTGATGCTCGTCGGTAAATTTGAAATATAATTGTAATTTGGACTCGAATTTTGAAATGAAAGACTCCAATTGATTTTAAATTAAAAAACATTAAATTTATTGATAATTATTCCCCCCCCCCTTCACCACTCAAAAATTAAATATTCAATTCGCTTTTCTTTGCGCACAGAAGAAGAAATTAATCACATCTTATTTGATTTATATTTTATATATTATTTGTTTATTTTTTAATAATTTGCCACTTTTTTATAATTTTTTAAAAATCTAAATTTTGTTATTCTTATTTTTTGATTTTTACAAAATTGAACGACTCAAGACACGCATGCCCATATGAGTTTCTCATGGCAATACTGGATGGAGCAGCCTGTGTATACAAACAACACCTGATCTCTTTTAAATATTTGGAGCCTTATATCGATTATCGATCACAAATTTAAAAAAAATGATATAATATAATTCTCCTCCTCACACGATCCCACTTATTTAAATAAATCTACATATTTCCACACAAAAAATATCACAATGCTGTAGATTATAGAAAAAAATACTCCCAGATTCATATCTAGATCCTCATTTCTGTAGCTGTGTCAGGACGAAAATGAGGCGAAACTTTAAGAGAGTATGTATTTTCGGGAGTTTACAGGTATACATTTGGAGTGTGGTTTTTTAAGAGGAATACAATTTTTTGACCGAGACGCCGCCCGCCAGGGCTTTCAGCCCGGAGGACCGAGCTTCGAGGGCGTGCCGAAGGCACGCACGAAAAGTTCGTATAATAAAGAGTTTTGTTATTTTTTGCTCTGTTGTTATTATACCCAGGATAAAATTATGGGATGTGACCATCTCCTGACTACCATACACCCCCGCCTCCCTCTGTCATTTTAGAAAGCTGATTTTTGTATTGATAGTGCCCTAAGACCTTAAAGGCTAACCGTGCAAAATTTGATCCAAATCGGACAAAGGTTCAAATTTTAAAACCTTCCCTAATTTTTCGTTTTATTTTAACCAAAATATAATCCCTTCTTAATCTTAATATAAAATATCTAAATATAAAATTTAACTTAAATATCTTCATTGGTTTTTGAACTATAGGGTAGACAAAATTTGGTAACATACGCTCTCATTTCACTAAAAGAGAGATGTAATTAATACCTCTTAAAATATAAATTTTTCTTTGTTCTTTACTTAAAGTTTTATTGTAGACCGAAATGCCGTGAATTTGGACATTTTTTTCACTCAAAATAATTTCAATCGTTTTTGAAATATTTCGAAAATATCAAGCAAAAAAACTTTCACGATTACAACTGCGTATATAGTAAATCAAAATACTCTAAAGGTTGCATAGAAATTTGATATATTTTATTTTATTGTACGGAATGGGGAAATTTTTTTGTTTAAATTCACATTTCATGCTTTTAGGCGTAACATGGACGATTTGGTTGTCTTGAGTTTCAACAGTTTGTTTGACCGTCGAAAAGATGTGAACTTTTTGAAATTCAAAACACTTAACAGGTGCTTTTAAATAAACTTTGAAGTTGAAATAAAAGAAATATAATATAAAAAGTAGTTTTTTTTTTAGTTTAAGTCACCAAATTTGAATTCCGCTTTGAGGATTCTTAAGAGCGCACTCAAAACTTGGAACCTCTGATATAAATATACGAACACTCGGTCATTTTAACAAAATCATTTCTTATATGTTCACTTTAAGAGCAATGTTACCTTAATACCATAATTTTTCCCAATTTCTTATTCCTCCCCTTTTTTTTATTTTTAAATAAACTAAGTTAAAACACCGATTTTTCTTGCATGATTTTTCAAAATTTTGAATGGTAAATTAAAAATGACTAAATTATTATCGAATCGAAATTGTTTTGTTTATTCATTGACCTATTCTAATATATTATTTGTTAGCAGCTATTAATCATTTTTAAAAGATAGTAGGATTTCGTGATAAAACGCTTTTAATATATAATTAAATATAGATTGACTAATGAGAATAAATATTTTCAAATTTCAAAACATTATAAATATAATATAAATACATATCTACACATAAATTATTAAACCTTTCTTCTTTTAATTTATTTAGACATAAAATTGATATGCTTGAAATAAAAAAAAAATTCCAACCTGCATGCATGTTTTTCATTTATTAAAAAATAATCATTTAGATTCAAGGACTTAATAAAAATAAGTTTTGATCTATTTTTTATCGTATTTATTTATTAATTTAAACTTTTTCATGGTCTAAACCTGGGATTTTTCTTCAGGTATATCGATGACTCCATTGCGTGCATAGAACCATCAAAAATTGATGAAACACTCACCGTTTTAAATAACTATGACACACATTTCTAATTTACATATGAATTGGAGAATAATATACATTTTTTGGACACAACACTAATTAGAGACAGCAATGGTTGTATACAATTAGATTGGTATAGAAAACCTACACAAACGTCCAGAATATTAAATTACCACTCCACACACCCACTAAAATGCAAAATTAATACCATCTTATGATTAGAATGTCTCGAATCGCTGACAAAGTATTTTAGAATAAAAATAAAAATATTATCCAGGAGATAATAGGAGAAAGAGCATATTCCAAAACATAAATATGTCAAAGTTCAAAATCTTCTCTCAACTCCTTCCATGAAAACTTTTAATGAACGAGATTTGTGGAACACCCTGTATATACGGTATATAGATCTAAGACATTTTTTTCTATTTAATTAGTTAAATAAATAACAATATCAAACATAGAAAACCTTCTACTGGTCGTTAGATAAATAAACCTTGAAGTGGACCTATCTAGTTGACGATTCTCTATTTCCGCCCCTTTTTCACTATACAACCAGTTTGACAGCAAAGAGCAGTAGGTAGTCGTTCCTTCAGGCGTCACTGTTTATGAAAACTAATTCTTTTAATAGTATTATTTTAAGATAATTTGATCCGTAGACTCCATTTTTAAGCATTTTGTAAAAAAATTTCGGGTATTATTTTATTTTTTCTACTGGGTTCTACTGAAACTCAAAATTGAATAACGCAAATTAAAAAATACACATTATTTGTCAAATATCATTAATTACTTGAAAAAATTAGTTTTATTTTTACTATTTAATAAATTTTTATTAAATGTTAGATTTAGATAAATATATAATTCTATTCAATTTCTTATCAATATAGTGGCCAACCCCTATCTGCAACGACAGATCTACTAATAAACTTCTCCTACAACCTGCAAAAGTATTCAGGTGTTCATTTCGCCTAAGCTTCTTTCTCCTCCTGAGGATCCATTCATCTGGACTTCTAGACCATTAAACGTAAGTTTTTTACTTATGCATTGGAGCTAATTAGTTATGGGGTGATCAATTTTAAAATTAATTCAAAAGAATCTTATTTGGATTTTTTCGATTTCATATC
This sequence comes from Forficula auricularia, assembly GCA_024734495.1. NCBI lineage: Eukaryota > Metazoa > Arthropoda > Insecta > Dermaptera > Forficulidae > Forficula > Forficula auricularia. Next base: position 1,828,002 of record JALMQS010000088.1, on the reverse strand, counting down.
AATTCAGTTTAGAAACTTTGCTCTACAATTACGATGCTTATTTAAGAATTTCTACCCTTAACTCCATTATGAAGCTCTCAGATATTTCTATATATAATTTAATTCTTTACCAGCTAAAGTGAGAAATGCATAAAGTCTGATTCAATTTAAGAACTAAATGAGGATATATCTTAAGATGGACAGTTGAATATTTCTATTGAGAAATATTGAGAAATACTATAACTTTAGTATTAAAATTTGTAATATTGTAAAATATGTAGGTTTGAAATCTTAAAAATAAATTTTTTTAATTACTCTCATCTGCAACCAGATGTAATGGTCGGTCAAGTGATTTCCATCCTAATGCCTCCGCCCTTCTAAATAAGGTATTCCGCCCTTTCCAGTAACCCATGGACCCTCAGTCTGAGATTATAAAGGAAATACATCATAAATTCAAGTAATGACAAATCTTGAATTCTCCAAATAATGTTTTTAACGGACGTATGGAATTTTCCATTTACTGTCACGTGATATTTCTCCCACCCTTACGAAATAATATCAATGAGAGCCCTAGCTGCACTTGTACTAGCACTTGCAAAATGGACTGGCAAACAATCAACGATCAGACGAGACAATGACAGATTCAAACGCATAACGACACGATATATTCAACCCCTTCCACTTAACGAATAACAGAGTCTCTCAAACGATTAACGAATACAATTAATACGATTTCGCCTTTTACAATGAATGCCCTTCAAATGAAAGATGTCATTTAAACCTGTATATAGAATATTATACCTGTGAATAAATATTTTATCTTAAGTAAACCTTTTATTTGATAAATCCCTTAGACACATAACGAAACAAGTCACAGTGAACCCTACACGACCGGGATAAGTGATCACTTTTCGAAGAATACAGATCCCACATATATATGTATGAAAAATGCATTTAAATATAAATAAATAAATAAAAATATCTGAAAATAAAAGTTAAATAGATTTTTTGTATTTACTTATTTTTTTTAATTCTGTTAGAAGTGTTGTCTTTTACCCCTCACGGTAATCGAACCCGAGTGCCAATTAATAGAAATATGGATACTCTGTGAGGTGCGAATAAATTTAATATCGCTAATGATCCATTCATTCATTATTAAATTAGTAAAATTATAAGCCTTGCCAAAGAGAGGCAAAAATATAAAAATATAAATTATATTAATTATATTTAATAAAATTAATAAATTAATTGATAGAGATTTTCTTTAGAGACGGACTGGTATAAATATGCAATTGGATGTTGATGAAAGCAGTCCACGGTGGTTGTAAAAAATAAGACTATAGAGGTTTTATTATTTTACATTTATTTGTTAAACCGATAATTAAAAAAAAAAAAAAAAAAAAATATTAATAATATGTAAATATATTAATGACGTTCCGAACTATGTTTTTTAAAAGGAAAAAAAAAAAAAAAAAGAACTTTGTATATATTTTGTAAAAATTTTGGGACTGATAATGACCATATTTATAAATTTGTAAATAATTGTAATATAAATTAAAAAAAAAACTAACAAATATACCGATATGCGCAACGATATTCTGCGCATCCAATGATTGGTGGGGACATGTTATACATTCATTCATTTATATATATCTCATTAACATATGGATCATCAATTGCTTTTTACTTTGTTTTCTATTCGAGATGAAAAAGAATTTTATAATGTTTTTTTGGCATTGTCAAAGGAGACAGAAAGTAACTATTTTTTGAACTACTTTCATTGACTTTTTGTTGTAAGTAGATTTATGATTATTATTTTTGTTTTGTATATATTGTTTTTATATTATGAATGATTTGTGAAAATCCCAATACTAATTAATGTTCGTCTTCCCCTCAATTATATAGACCCTGAAGAAGGAGAGAATAAATCTCCGAAACGTCGGTTTAACAAATAAATGTAAAATAATAAAACCTCTATAGTCTTATTTTTTACAACCACCGTGGACTGCTTTCATCAACATCCAATTTAATAAATTAAATTTTATAAAATATTTATATGAGTCATGCTTCAGTAATTAATATACTAAATAGATTAATCAAGACTAATTCATCGAAAATAATATTACTAATATGGGTAAATGAAACACCAAAAAATTTAAATTTAGAAAGGTCAATGTTTTTAGAAATGTCGTGAGTGTGAAATTGACGATTTAATTTATAAGAGAATTCACAGGAAATTAATTGATAAGTGAACTTTTCCTAATAAATATTTTTTTCGAGCCAGGCAAGTAAGTAAACATAGATATTAAAAAGGGCTCTAACAGGATTTTCTTTTAATATAAATTTTATTAATTAGGCAGACATGGAAGAGACAAGGTGTGGATAGGAGACCTCCATATGCACCAGAAGAGATTCCCAGCCTCCTGGTAAATTTATCTATTTGCTTTTTTTTCAAATTAATTTATGTGTGTATGTATATTTGAATGATAATCATAATTTCAATGTACTAGATTTAATGAATTGTTTTTTATTTATTTTTTTCACTTTTTCCTGATCATAAATGTACGTTATACTTCTAACTGAGTTTCCACATTCTTTTAATTAGATAACCCAAGAGTAAAATCATTTTCAGCCATCGATTTGTCTATCTATATATCTATAATATATTTTTATATCTCCAAAATGTTAATTTTCCCTTAAATTCCCTTAATAAATATACATAGTATCTATATATTTTTTGATTACATACAATAGTGCAGTCAATGAATGAGTTATAGAAAACATTTTATGAGAGAGAATTTTTTTACTTATGGAATGTGTTGCGATAGTTAGGAGGTAAAAATACTAAAAGTTCCCAGTCCTAGCTACCGGGCTTAGGGGTGGAAAGGGGGTGGAAATGTCCCGTTTTTTTGGTTTTTTGCTTATAACTAAAAAATGGTGGGTCTTAGGGGAAAAGTTACTCTTAGCAAAATAAAAGCTTATTATAGTTACTACAAGATTGCTTCTATTTAATTTTTCCCTATTTCTTTATGGTTTTTGAGATATTCGTCCGCGAATATCGTTTATGTATGGAAAAAATAAAATTGCCTATAATTTTCGTCAAACTTTTGTCTCTATCACCTCAGCCTTTCGTTTTACAGTAAAAGTCCTCACACAAGAAGTTGTCCCAATTAGGTTGAAGTTTTGAAGAACTGCAATTTTTTGCAAAAAATCTCAGTTTTCCCTTGATAAATTGAAAAGCACTGATCTTAAAAACTTGATTTCTATTATATCTCATTCTCTAGGAAATTTTATTGACTTGAACGTTACTTGGGGCACTTTTTTGATAAAACTCTTAGATTTATAGATATCCAGAATTTTCCTGACAGAAAATGATCCACATAATACTCCTATAATATAAATAGCTTTGAGAGTAATTGAATTGAAATGAGTAAATGCAAAATTTATAATAAATAAACGGAACGAGATTGAAAAAAAATTTCCATTAAATGGTGGATTTTGAGCGGATTTATCATCTAATAGTTTTCAACTTATATAAAAATTAAAGCAAATTGATTTATCACATTAAATTAAATTAAATTTTTAAGAGTTAAAAAACAAAAGTGTTTCGTGATGAGGGTGTCTGGATTATAATATATAAATTTCCCTAACTAAATCGTTGGTCAAATTTTTGAGAAATATTTTAAATTAAGTGGATAGTGATGACGCATTCCAAAATTCAAAAATAAGAAGATAATTTAAACGATCTTTTTTTATTAAAAAACCTAGGTTTCGGTGGCATATTCCCTCCTTCTTCAAAACCCTGAATGCCTCATCAATATCCACTCAATTCATTTATCATCCCGTCTCCAAAAACTACTTCAATCTTATTTCAATTAATATTATGTCACCTGATATTTAAATTTACTAGCTAATAAATTTTTAAGTTTAATAAAAATTAAATGAAACAATTTTAATTAGTACATTTTTAAAATGAATATAAGGCTTATTTTATTTAATACTTATAATGCTTAAAAGTGACAAATAACAGGGTATAACAAAAAAAAGCGTTCTTTGCAATTAATTTTCAAATTTGCGGATTAAAATTAATAAAAAATGTCGAACTTTCCTTGTTTCTTTCATCTGATATGTATATCTTTTTCAGTAATTTTAAATAGTCACATCTTCACTTGTCGCTAATAAATGAAAAATTACTGTGAATACAGGCTTACATTTTTAAAATGGCGGCCCTGTCAATTTTTAATTCTTTATTTACCAAAAATTGTTATTTTTAAATTATCTTATTTATATACATATATAAAATTAAGGTTTTGTCTGTACATTGGTCAAAATCACGCTAAATTTTGGTTGCACACGTTTCAAGCAAAGTTATTAACGAAAACACCCTCAATTAAATTCCTGTCTGTCTGTATGTCTGTCTGCAGGTCTGTCTGTATGTTTCCGTCGTTTCCGAAAAGTTGCTCACGATTCACGTAAAAACTGAAGGGATTATTATGAGATTTCATATTTACATCAGATGTCCTCTAACTTACGTTTTTAGCTATATAACGTTTTGATATTTTGATCCCAGAAGGGGTTTGGGGGGGGGGGCACATGAATAAAAATTATCAAATAACTCCTAAAGTATTAACTCTACGGCAAATTTTACAATGAGCAAAGTTGTAGGAGATGTGATTTCTGACAACTTTTGTTTAAAAAATTGGGGTGGGGTGGTGCAGTGAGGAGTTAGGGTTCAGGTGAGGATCCAGAGTGTTTTCCAATTAGGACAGCAACCAATTCAGTAGGCCAAGACCCATGAAGGGTTGTCGAGCCAGAGATTTATTTTTTATTTTTTGAGGATCCAGAGGCTTAGTGGGGGTGGGGTCCGAGATGGTGGGGGTGGGGTGGTGCATGGTGGAGTGGGGGGTTCAGGTGAGGATCCAGAGACTTAGTGGGTTGGGTGCGGGGTGGTGGTGTGGGGCGGGGTGGACTCACGCGGGTGGGGTGGTGGAGTGAGGGTTCAGGTGAGGATCCAGGGGCTTAGTGGGGTGGGGTGGGTGTGGCGCGGGTTGGAGTGGGGGGTTCAGGTGAGTGTCCAGAGGAGTAGTGGGGTGGTGAGGGGGCTGGGGTGCGGGGTGGTGGGGTGGGTGCGGTGTCTAGGCACGGGTGCATGGTGAGGGGGGTGGGAGGTGCAGGGTCGGGTTCGTGGGTTGGGGGGTATAAGGGGCGTGCCTTGCAGCTAGTATTTAATAAAATTTTAATAATTTATTTATAAGCAAAATGACACCTTATTTTTGCAAGTTGGTTAATTATTAACCGAGTTATGGTGATTTTAGTTATGGTTAGTTATTCTTAAGTAAATGAAAAAAAATATGGTGCTGGATTCCAACCACCGATTGTTTGAAAAGGGAGTTTAACAAATCGATGTAAGATGGCAGCATTGGAAAATGAATAAAGTTTAAATTCAAATATTCAAAATTCGATGATGGCCGATTTCATCTCATCCAATTAACTACGACTAGCCTATAATAATGACAATAAAAAAACATCATAACTCGATTAATTGTAAACCGATTTTAAAAATTAAGGTGTCATTTTATTCAGAATAAAATACTTAATATTTTATTAAATAAAAATAATTTGATAAAACTAACTATTGAGATATAAAGGATTGAATAATTGAGATGAAGCCAACATGCTCAATTTTGAGATTCTATATTCACTATAATTTTTGACTACTTTATCTATAGCGAACCATGGATTTTAAAACGACTATAGATAAAGTCTAGCAACTATCCGTTGCAGTTTACTGCGATTTAAATTATATTCTCACGAAAATTTTATTATGGCGTAGGGAGTTTGCGACCTCATTTTCCTGCAAACCTATACATAAATTTTTAAATGATCAAAGAAAAAAATGTATTTTTTCTAATTCTTCAAATATTTATTTATTTTCATTTTTTTCTCTCTCTCTCTCTCCTTTGTAGAAGCATAATAATTTTTCTTTAGCTTGTTTCGAGTTTCTCTAAATTAATTACTTTCTTCAATAAATGAAAATTTTATATTTATAGAATTTTAAAATATTTTTGAAATGTAAAATTTGCTAAAAAATTATAGGGAACAAATACTTTTTTTTGATGATACTAAAATTTTTTAATTTCTTTAGTAGATTTGAGGTTATGCATGCTTTAATATGAAAATAAATAGAGTATTTTTTGTCTCTAACTAATCTTATATAGTCCATTCAACGAATGGGTTATAGAAAACATTTAAGAGGAGAGAATTTTTTCTTATGGAATTTGTTTGGGCTAGTTAGGAGGTAAAAATACTAAAAGTCCCCTGTCTTAGTTAGTGGGCTGAAAGTGGGGTGGAAATGTCCCGTTATTTTTTTTTTGTTTTTTGCTTATATCTCAAAAACGGTGGGTCGTAGGGAAAAAGTTACTCATAGCAAAATATCATGCGATGTATCTGTGTTGGTCAATTAAGATGCAACTTTGTTTAAATTGTATCAAATTTATCTAGTTTAAAAATGTATAGAATAGTATTTGTCGAAAACGTGCTCCATCATGTTCGAAATGGAAAAAAAAGTGCGAGTTTTTGGGTTAATGTCCGAAAATTTCGAGGTTTTTTGGCCAGCAAAAGTTGTCCCCCACACTTTCGAGGACACAAACTTAGATTTGGCATACCCACACCATATCAAACGAGCCTAGAAAAAAAATATTTTCCCCCAATTAATGTAAGCTGAAACCCCCCTATATAATGGGCTATTACGGGGTTCTCTATCAAAATGTATAAATCGACCTGAAATTTTTAAACTGCTATAACTCCAGACGATTTGAAGACAAAATCATAAATGTATATGATTGTAAGTATCGCTCCTTTTTGTTATGAGCGTTGTAAGTCCTCAAGGAAGCTGTTTTTTTACTTTATAATAAAAGAAATGTTTCGATAGGGGCTGTCCTGATTATCTAGTCAATTAATGCTATACATATATAATATCCTGTAAAGAAAAAAATGGAGGGAAGACAAGGGTAGTTCTCTTCAAAGGTGTATGAAATAAAAAGGTAAAACAATTTAACGTTTATATAAAATTTATTAATTAATCAACAAAGGGGAAGGTTTTATATTTGTGGAGTGGTTTAGATTGATCAAGAAGAGTGTTTGGGAAAGGTATAGGCCATTTGGAGCCTGGCTCCCGTTCTTCGAATCCTTCCTCAAAATTGAATGCGCCGTGTAGGGGCTGTGGGTGCTGCTCAAGATGTGAAGCGCTAAAATGTCCTAGGGTTGCCCTTTCTGAATTTGCTCAGAAAAAGAAAGGGTTGGGTTTCTTGCCGCCGTGATGGGCAAGATAGTTTATATGTTTTGTTGGTTGCCAAGCGATCGGGCAAACCAAAAAACATATATTTTGATAAGCTTGGAAAAACATATATATTGATGAACCTTTCAGGATAAAAGAGAAAATGAACACGTATAGGATATGAATTTTAGCTATCAGAATATTCTTACCTTTCAGGCCCATACAAGTCTAGCGAATAACACACCTAATGCAATTCTAAGAGATGTTTACCATGGGGAGGTTAATAGTATAAGAACTAGTTTGACGCTGTCGCTGGGCTATCGAGAGTAAAAAGGTGGGGGGAGTGAAGTTGTAAATGCCGACAATATGGGTCCGAGTGCGATGGTGAAGTTACTCATTTGACTAGTGGAAAATTGTGGCAATTTTGAACATATATATCATTTTAAAGAAATTAAATGCTCTACAACTTCTTTTCTGAGGACTTTTAGTGTAAAACGAAAGGCTGAGGTGATAGAGACAAAAGTTTGACGAAAAATATAGGCAATTTTATTTTTTTCATACATAAACGATATTCGCGGGCGAATATCTCGAAAACCATAAGGAATAGGGAAAAATTAAATAGAAGCAATCTTGTAGTAATTATTATAAGCTTTTATTTTGCTAAGAGTAATTTTTCCCATAAGACCCACCGTTTCTGAGTTATAAGCAAAAAACCAAAAAACGGGACATTTCTACCCCTTTCCACTCCTAAGCCCGGTAACTAGGACTGGGGACTTTTAGTATTTTTACCTCCTAACTAGCCCAAACAAATTCCATAGAGAAAAAAATTCTCTCCTATAATCATTCTGGGTATGGTCAAGTATTGTAAACCTTCATGAAAAAAGTGGATTTTTTTTTTAATTTTTTTTTTCGAAATATCTCAAAAACGGCTGAAACTATTTCGATTAAAAAAATTGAGCGAAACCATGACATTTTGGTCTACAAAAAAGGCCCAAATAATAAAACATCGAAAAATTATATTTTTCGAGATAATAACTGTTTTGTCAAAATGTCTGTTAGTCTGGTTGTCTGGTTGTCAGTTAGTTAGCCTGTGGGTTACCAAATTTTTGTGGACGAGCTGGCTCAAAAGCTAGTGTGAATATCAAAACCAAATTTCACCCATAGTTTTGTTGCATTGCGATTAAGAGCTGATTAAATTTTGGTGCATATCGACTAACAATTAAGGGGTGGAGGGGGTTAAAATTTAAAATTATAATATTTTCAAACTAAAAAAACAAGAAAAATGAAATAAACTATAAAATGAACCTAAAATAACGAAAATATTCTTTTTTTCTGATGCCAAAATTAGAGGGGCTCAAAAAATGAAAATCTATGCCTTTGAACCAAACTCAACCAAATTTTGTATACATAATCACTAGGGCCCCAGTAGTCTAAAAATGCAAAAACTAACCCCCCACATGATTATAAATAATTTTATTAAATATTAAATATAAGAGAGGGGCCAGAGTGTATGGTAAAGTCAAGTGGATGAGCAACATCAGAACGTGCCAATTTTTTTTCTTTAAAAAGATGTTTCGGGGATGCTCCTATTTTTTCTATTGGTCTCGTCCAGTAGTAGTAGTGTAGTGAAACACAAAATTTAATAAAGCATTTAAAAATAAATAAATAAAATAAACACCAAAATATCCTTCATTGCTTAAAAAAATTTGATTTTTGTTTTTATTATTTAAGAAATAATTTTTAAATGTTAGAGCTAGATAAATATTTATTTTTATATAATTTCCATATCAATCTAGTGTCCAATGTCCTTCCTACACCCATCTCGAAGGACAGATCTATTAAGCAACTTTATCTGCAAACTTCAAAAGTATTCAATAAGCTTCTTCCTCCTCCTGAGCATCCATACATCTGGACTTCTAGGCCATTAAACGTAAGTTTTTACTTATGCATTGGCGCTAATTAGTTCTGGGGTGTGAATTTAAAAATTAAGAATCTCATTTAGATTTTTTCGATTTCATATTAATTCATTTTTAAAACTGAGCCCTAGAATTTGGATGTTGTTTTCTTTCTAGCATTTCTACCCTTTAACTCCTTACTTTGGTTTCTCTCAGATATTTCTATCTATAATCTAAAAATAAAAGTTAAATATAAAATTAACAAACCTTTTTCTTATTATTTAATTATTATTTATATTAGATTTTAAATTAAGATGGTTAGACATTTCTCACTATAGGCTTATAAATAATGTTTAAATATAAAAATAAAACAATTACTAAAGAATAGATATAATCAGAATACTAAGAGATTTCAAGAGTTAGTTTTTTTTTAAATAATTATTTTGTTTTGTTATTAAAATATATAATGGAATTAATTTTTTTCAATTTATTAACATAAATTACTAAAAAAATAAAATGTTTTATTTCAATATTACATATTTAATTAAATATTTCTCTTTTTTACTTAGAGAAAGTGGTGTAGGTTTTAGGTGAAACATGATATTAATTAATCAAGTAAAGGGTGTGTAGTTTCACAGTGAATGAAATAAAACTCAAAGAGGTTTATACAAACTCAATATATTTCGGATTATTAGTCCATTATCAGGAGTTTACAGGTTAAACCTTGAGTTTGTATAAACCTCTTTGAGTTTTATTTCATTCACTATGACTACACACCCTTTACTTTATTAAGAAATATTTCTCTTCACAGGTATCAGTTGTATAATAAAAATCTTGAAAAATACCAGGTCTATGCATAATGAAATGAGCCTTTTTTATGAAAATAAAACACTTTATTTGGAAAAAAAATTATTCAAACTACTCTCCATCACTTTCTAGACGTTTTGACAACCTTTCTGGCAATTGGTGGATCTCTTCCAAAAAAGTGCTGGACTTTGAAGAAAACCATTGATTGACCCATTTTTTGACTTCTTCGTAAGTTTTGAAGTGCTGCTCTTTAAGTGCGTGGCCCATCGACGAAAACATGTAGTAGTCGGAAGGAGACAGGTCTGGTAAGTAAGCCGCATGGGTTAGCAATTCCCAATTGAGTGCTTCCAGCGTATCCTGAACCGTTTATGCTTTACGTAAAGGAGCTTTGTCATGAAAAAAAAATCACTTTATGTTGCCTTTTTTGATATTCTGACCGTTTTTCTTGCAATGCACGGTTCAAATCAATTAATTCTTGTTGGTAGCGTTTAGCATTTACAGTTTCAGCAGGTTTCAATAGCTCATGAAAGACGACACCTTTCTGGTCCCATCGTCATCGTCATCGTCATCATCGTCCCATCGTCATCGTTGAAACCATCTTTTGCATGTTGCTAATGATAGAGCATGACTGCTATAAGCTTGTTCAAGCATTCGGTGAGATTCTGCCGCGTTTTTCTTTAAATGATGACAAAAATTTAATTCTGTAGGCATATCGTATGCTGTAGGCAAAAAATTCGACATTTTTAACACGAAAATTTTTTATGTTGTTGTAGTTCAAATCAAATTTTTAACACTGAACGTTGTTGACAGATGCCAAAGCAATGAAAAAATAATAAGGTTATGGTTCGTTCAAAATAAAAATAACCTATAGTCCCATCTATCGTAAAAGGCTCATTTCATATGCATACACCTGCTATACTAATGTCTCTTTTATTTTCAATATTGAAATAATATTATATTGTTCCAGTAAAATGTTTTATAATTATTTAACATTCAGTATTCAGAAAATATACCTATACAAATAAATTTATTTAATTTGATTAAATTAGAAAATTAAATTTGCATACTTTTTGGCAAAATATTTTTATTTCAATCTTTATCCTTAAATAGAAAAAATACAACTTTCTCCTTTAATATTGAAATACAAAATATCATTTTTTGGAAAGTTTTTAAATATTTGTTTTAACAAATTAACAGCAAGATATAAAATTAGGATTTTCAGCATCCCTCCTCTTCATTTAGGTTTTCCGATGCTCTCCGAGAGTGAAGTTTAGTCATCCCTACACAAAGTAAACAGATTACGGCTAGATCTTAGCTTGTTTGCCTCACGGAGAATACGATCTCGTTCTTAGATCGTTCTCTCTTCAATTAGGGGTTGCATTTATTATTGTGTTGCAGAGATTATCTTTCAAAGACGTAGCCCTCGACCACCGCAGGATTCATCATTAACTTGATACTTTAGATATTAGGATCGAGATGAGCGTAAATCCCATATTTAAGGGATTCCATTTCGGACAAACATTCTAAAAATTGATGCACAACTCTTATTAGAAATATATGTATTATTATCATACATACTCATATATTCGTAGTCAGTGTACATGGGGGGTGCGCCGAAAGGCTAGAAAGGCCGAAAAGCCAAAAAAAAAGAAAAATAGTAAATAATATAAATAAATATAAGACAACCAAGACAGAGCAATCCAACGTTTTGATTCCTCAAAGGAAATAAAAATAAAACAAATATAAAGTAAATTATTAAAATATTAATTAATAAATATTAAGAAGAAGAAGAAGAGAAAAAAAAGTATCTGAAACATCGGAAATTGAATAAAATTTAAATAATTTATGGACTGCCTTTCAGTATAACCCACTTATTTCGCTTACCAGTCGGCCTTTCTAAGAAAATAAATAAAATTATAAATATATCTCATTAATTATATACTTATAGTAACAGTAGCAAACAGAAATTCAATATTATAAATATTTATTAGAAAATAAAATATTTTGCATAACAAGATTTTGAGCTAAGTTAATGAATATAAAAGATGTATAATGAATAGTAAATTTTTTTCAGGGATAAATTCATAAAAAATATAAATAACTGTTTGGTTAACTAGTGAGGGGGGGGGGGTGCCTTATGGATCCATCATATAAAAATATATATTTATTGCTTATAAATATTTGCAATATTATATCACATTTGTATAAAATAGTATAATAAACTTTCGCTCTGCTTGTGAATTCATTTGATTATCATAGATTAGAAACTTATCTCTAAACACCTTACTTAGATTTACTTCCGGTAAGAGATAGATACTTCCTGTGAGCCAATTTGAACCGAAACCTCTCTTTATTCTTTTTAGCTGTTACCTAAGTCAAATTTCAAATTCACTGTTGCTAATTTATCCCTAATATATATTATATACACCCACTCAAACCGAACAATGATTTTGGGAACCATTTTTTAACTAAAGATAAAAGTAAATAAATATTATATGCAATATTCATTTATGTTTAAATATATTTTTTTTATTGGGCCTCCGAGGAGCGCCTCTTACAAAGATAAAGGACAATTATTTAAATTTATTTAGAAACTTTTCACACTTTCAGATTCAGAATAAATTAATACAGATTCAGAGCGGGTGGCTGAGAGAGCCAGGATTAATCCTGACTCACATTTCACATTTCTTTTTTTATTTGTATTTACAAAAAATAATCATACGCCACCCGCTCTATATGTTCTTCTGCAGAAAGTGAAAAAATTAAGGAGAGATCCCCTCATCGCCCTATGTGTCAAATCGTTTATTGTTTTTTGGGATATACCCAGGGCGATGAGGGACTCCACCGCTTTATGCCACCACACTCCCTTCCAGAGAGTGTGATGGCCTCGAGCCTGACCGGGCCCGCCCCGACGCCAAATCGCTCCGCAATATTATCCACCAGACTGGAGTTGCCCCTATTTTTTCTATTTTGTTTCGGTGGGCAACACCCAGTCCTGCAAGCGCGGAGACGATCTGGACGTCTAAAACCCACATCACCCCCGACTCATCCTTTGCCACGATGTCTGCCTTTCTATTGCCCGCCGAACTGGAGTACAAGTACTCCAACTCGACACGCATTCCCTTTTTGATCAAATCGTCGGCCAGACATCGTACCACAGTTATGAGTTAAGAATTCTAGGTCACTTGTTTCACATTAAAATTAAAAAAATAAAAGATGTAAATTTTTTCAATATATATATTTCGAGCTGACTAAGCTCGTCTTCGGGAAAGTACAGAATTATAACAAGTGACCTAGAATCCTTAACTCATAGTAAATGAATATTGCATATAATATTTATTTACTTTAATCTTTATTAAAGATGTTTCACCTTGCACCAACTCCACAATCTCTACTAATCATTTCTTAACTTCTTCTTTTAAAAAGCTTTCGTATACTTTCATTCAGAAATATAAATAATAATATATAATAAAATAAATTTGACAATTTTTTATATATATTTGTCTACAAAAAATACTTTTTAATTTTTTATTTTATTCTGAGTTTCTTCTTCACAAATGAATTGATAGGTTTTCTTAAAGAAAAAAAACAAGAACCTTTCACAAAAACGCAAAACACCTAGCTCGGAATAAAATAAAAAAATTATAAAAAGAACTAAGTTTGGTCTTATTTGTGTTAAAAGACCTTACAAAACGAACATTCGACGAGACGATTCTAGAACTTTAATTTTGTAAAAAAACCTAAAAATATTGCCTGACTTTTCGGGCTAAGCCTGAGTCTTCTTGAAAGAGGAGGTGAGAATCTTTATAAATTACAACTATATAAAATCGAATCTTCTTGTATTAAACTGAAGATTGAATTATATGTACATACTACCTGTAAGAACCGCCTTTGGCGGCCCTCTTTATAGCCAGGGGCTATGCCCCCTGGACCCCCACCATCACACCACACTCCCACACACCACACACCCAGAAACCCACCCAGCACCCCCACCCCTTACCACCCCACTACGCCTCAGGACCTCCACTCGAACCCCTCACTTCACCAACCCTACACCACCACCTACGCACCTCACCCACCGTGCCTTCCCCCCGCGCACCACACCCCTGCCTAGCCCCTTAGAACCCCACCCCGCACCACCCCATGCATCCTACCCTACTCCGCCTCACCCTCTCACCCTACCCCCATTCCACCCCCGCACTCAGTTTTTCCATTTCTAGTGACCCACAGATTATGTATACAAAATTTGTTTGATTTTGGTCCAAGATCAAAAATTTTCATTTTTTGACCCTCCTCCCAATTTTGGGTGGTTAGTTTTTCCATTTCCATCCTTCTAGAGGCCCACAGATTATGTATACACAAAATTTGGTTGAGTTTGCTCCAAGGGCAAGAATTTACACCCCCCCCCCCCCCCTTTTTTTTTGGTGTTTTTTTTTCAACAAAAGTTTAGTTTAGTAGTTATTTGATAATTTTCATTCGTGAGCCCTTCCAAACCCCCTTTCGGGGTCAAAATATCAAAACATTATATACCTATAAACTTAAGTTAGAAGACATCTGATCCAAATATGAAATTTCATAATAATCCCTTCAGACGTTTTTACGTGAATCGTGAGCAACTTTTCGCGGACACCACGGAAACAGACAGACAGACAGACAGGGATTTTGTTGATGGTGTTTTCGTTCGTAACTTGAAACGTGTCCAACCAAAATTTGGCGTGATTTGGGCCAATGTACAGACAAAACTTTAATTTTATATATATAGATTTTACTCTAAATTCTAGTTGTAATAATAATATAGTGGAGAATTAACTTTATTTTTTCTCTTTTGAAAAATTTGGTAATGGAATAGCATAAAAGTTCACCTAAAAAGACCAAAATACAAAGCATATAACATGCAAACAAAAGACTAAAAGCAGATTGTAAATTGAGAAAATTTAATGGAGATGCCAGAGCCAATTTTTCTTTTTTTATAAGGCTTTTCGATTGATTGTTTTGAATTTCAACTCGGTGTTTTGTCAGCATAGACTCCCATAAATTGCCATTTAATCCAGCTTCATTAATTTGATTAATTACATGATTAAACTTATTGAAGAATAGACTGTCTTTGGGTAAAACCGAACTGATATAAAAACTAAGAATATTATTTTTGGTTGTAGTGAATGGCGCAATCTTGAATTCGGTTAAATAATAATATTCAATATCGTGTTTAACATGGGCAATGACCATGTCGCCTTTGTATATAACTCTCTGCATGCAAGGCGCCATGTCTTCGCATCTTTCAAATTGAGCCAACACTCGATCATATTTACTATCATTGAATCCATACATATAAAATTCGACACTTTGTATCCCCATAGTTATGTTCTTTTTTAAAATTTCTTCTAAACTATGTAATGTTGGCAAAAATCCTGGGTTCGTCATGAAACCCGTCAGAAACGTTTGGTAATATAAATTTATAAGAAAGGCCGTAATAAGCCAGAAAAAGTAAAGTAAAGGATTGTACGATCTCGGAATACTGATATTCAACAATACTCCAAAGAGGTCGATAACAATATAACAAAATTCCAAAACAGTTTTCTGTTTGTGAAGTAAACAAAAGAGTAAACTAACAATGAGCAAAGCAGCAAAAGTTAAAACCCACACTCCCATTTTGAACACCAGAAAGAGACTCATCCAGCGGGGAATTAACCGTCGATCAGGTATAAACCAGACGATCGGTTCTAAAAAATGTGAATTCAAAAAATCGTATTTCTCATGGCGTTCCGAGCTTGGAAAAATGGTCCCAAGAGCCATATGAGTGATATTTTTCTCTTCCAATCTTGAAAGAAGAATTGGCCAAAAGAAAGGCGGCTCAGAAAAATAATATTCAACATTTAAATCGAGAATATCACTTAACAAATTCATTTGCAAAATTTCCAATCCATCTGTATTGTTGCCCATCACATAGGGTTTTGAAAAAAGGGTTGCCACGACAAACTTGCAGCCATTCCACTTGTTTGGTATACGATTCGGAAAAGGCTTCTCAAATAGATTTTCAATTTTTCGAAAGCCCTTTAGAGTCCCGCACATTTGATCCTTCTCGAAAAGAGTTCTCCAAGTGTATGCTTGAATAATATCGGAGTTGGAATGGATTAATAAAATAATTTTTAATAGCTGCATTTTTGATAAAAGATCCGCGACACGATCTTCAATAGTTAATTGAGCAGGTTTTGTTGCCACTAAAATAAACGAAGCCCGCGCCTTCCACAGCATCTTCCAATTTCTCTTCAACGAAGATATAATGTTGATCACTTCCGAGCTGCTTGAATCATCAATTAAAACAAGATAACCGCTTATTGGTACTCGAGAATGCGTTATCATTTCGTTGACCTCACCATTCACTAACACAATTGACCACAAACTATTCATTCGTTGAATCAATTTTTCATAACCATAAGAATTTGTTATTTTCACAATGACAACTGTAGATCCAATCGGAAGAAAACACTTTTGACTTAAATTGAAGATAGTATCTTGAATTACTGAAGTCGTCAAGACTAATTCGGAAACATTGAGAAAACCATGTGTATTGATTGTTATATACACAAGAACATAAACTATTGAGAGTCTTAATGTTGTCATACTTAAATGAGAAACAACCAACGACTGAACTAGATATACGAAGCCTAAAGTGATAAAAAATAAAATATATTGATCTATTATTCAGAATCAACACGTTTCATTTAACACGAAAATAAGATTAGATAAGATCTTCTAATTATATAATAAAATGTTCAAATTTCAATCAATATACAGCCCTATTAGGTTACTTTATATTATAATAGGTTATAAATCATTTTCTTGTGTCCATATAGATTCACCTGGCGATATTTTTAATAATATATGATTTTTTATAAAATCGAGAGATATAGTTGCCTGCACTTGACACACTGACTTTCTGCCTTGCTTTGAATATTATTTCAAATGTTTACTCAACTGATAACAGAATCTATATAACGTGTCTGGTTTATTTTTTGTCTCATCGTGGGTTCAAATTACTATTAAATAAAACGACTATGATTCCATTAGTGCCATGATATACGTACGCCCACGTCACCCAGCAAAGGGGTATTTTTTTTCCTTTCTTTTATTGGCCTCGGGAACATAGATGCCTATTTAGCCAAAATGGGTAATTTAAATAGAAAAAAATATAGAGCAAGGCCCATTTTAACTTATGTACTTCTGTTCTGCACTGTACATAAAAGAATTAAATATACATATATATACAATGCATGAGGGAGATATTGAATTAGTCAACATACTCATCAATCATCATCATTGAGTAAACAGTCCTAAAACTGGTTTAACGCAACCACCCGTCTCCACTCGGCTCTGTCAGCTGTTTGACCTCTCTAAATGTCTCGCATTCCATATCCCCAATTATTTGGTTGAAATATTCTAATCTGGGCGTTCCCCTTTTATTTCCCACATCCCCCTCCAAGATATCCCTAAGCAGTTCCCCATGTCCCAGTGTGTGCCCCATCATCTGACCTCTTCTTTTCTTCAGACTCTTCCACAAGGTTCTTCTTTCTCCGATTCTTCCAAGAACTTCTTCATTTGTAATTTTATCCATCCATTTGATATTCATCATTCTTCTGTAGCACCACATTTCAAAAGCCTCTAATCTCTTTCTCTCCGCTTCTCTAATTGTCCAGGTTTCACACCCGGCTATGCTCCAAACATATGTCTTCAATAGCATCTTCCTGTTTTCTAAACTGATTGAGGAGGAGCATAGTAGTTTTTGTTTTGAATTGTACCCTATTTTTGCTTGGGCAATTCTTGATTTAATTTCGTTTTCGCTGCTCCCATCCTATGTTATTTTACTTCCAAGGTAGCGGAATTCCTTAACTCCTTCTAGGTTTTCTTGGTTAATTTTGATGAAATCCAGTCTCGTTTGTTCTTTTTTGTACAAACTAGGACCTTGGTTTTATTCATGTTTATTTTCATTTTGATCTCTTCAATGACTCATCAATACCTCAATAGAATATTTTGACACATGTTTTAAATTTAATGAAGACCAAACAAAGAACATTCATTTTTTAATACAATGACGTTGATATATGTATATAAAATAATAACAAGAATGATACCCAAATAATTATTAGAACGAATAACACTCGCAAATAATTTTAATTACGAAATCAGAAATTAGGAATATTAATTACCAAGATGCAAGACGAAGAAAAAATATAGAACAATAATTGGAAGGAGATTATGGGATTTTAATGACTTCCTGGTGAGTGTGAAGGGGAATCAAAATTTAAAGACGTTAAGGGTGGGTTTGGGGGGGGGCAGAGTTTGTCTGGAGTTGGGAAAAAATTAATGAATTGAGTAAAGTGAAATACAAATATATTATACATGATTGTTTATTTAGCGTATCTGCTAAATAAAAGAATATATCAACCAAAACATTCTGTGAAAAAACAGGCCAAGTTCGAAAAAGTAGTGAAAACTAGTGTGTAGCCAAGTTAAATTCGCCAAGAATAATTAAGTTGAGAGGTCTACTAATTTCTCAACTTAATTATTCCTGGCGAATTTAATTTGGCTACACACTAGTTTTCACTACATTTCCGAACTTGGCCTGTTTTTTCACATAATGTTTTGGTTGAGATTTCTCTTCTTGTTGTAAGCTAAGAGGAAGCCCGTTGGTCCAAAGGGCTAGAATTTTTATTTTTGACGCCCCCCCCCCCTTCATTTTGGGTGGTTAATTTTTGCATTTCTAGCCTTCTGTGGGCCCACAGAATATGTATACAAAATTTGGTTGAGTTTGGTCCACCGGGCTAGAATTTTCTTTTTTGACCCCCCCCCCCCCCCCCGCAAGGGGTTGAAAGATAGAAAGTTTGAGTGTTTGGAATTTTTCCTTTGTTTGTGTCCTAAACTCTACTAGGAGGCGAAATTTTATGTTGCTTGGATGATTGGAAATACCCTATAGGTTTTGATGACCTGTCCGTGAGTGAGTGAGTGAGTGCCAAAATTAGCTATTTTCTCAGATCCATATCTCAGAATCTATTTAATCTATATTATTGAAATTTGGGTCTCTCCTCAAGATGGATTACATAATTACATGTGTATATTTTCAGCGCTGTATCTCAAATGGATTCCGAGCTGCATGGGACTCGAAATTGGCTCGAAATGGTTCGTGTAAATAGCTTACAGCGTGTACGGCCAAGCTAAAGCTCGAACTTGGCTTGCACACGCTGTGCGCTTTGATAAGCCGTTTATTTTGAAAGTGGAATAACTCTAATTTTGAAAAAATGTATTAATGCCATTTTTACTTAGACATGATGTCTTCTTTTCATGTTTATAATATCACAGTCAATGTAGTACACTATCTTCATGAATTTGTCAAAACAAATATATCAAAATACATATAAATATAAATATCTCGAAAAAACCAAAAATCGACTTAGGCCACTTTCAAAATAACGGCTCATACATATTATTATTGAAGGAGCCAATAAAAGAGTGTGTCTTCTGATCGAATTATAAATTTTTAATTTATTTATAACTAGACTATAGTTTCGAGAACTTTGCCCTCTTCATCAGTCTATTACAATTGATTCACAGGAATTAATGTATTAATTCCTATATTAATTCCTGTGAAGCAATTGTAATAGACTGATGAAGAGGGCAAAGTTCTCGAAACTATAGCCTAGTTATAAATAAATTAAAAAATTATAATTCCAGCAGAAGACACACTCTTTTATTGGCTCCTTCAATTTATAAAAATTCCACTACTCTCGGCAAAAATAAACTTTATATTATTATTATTTGAAAATTATTTTCTAGTGATAGAGTTTAGGGTAGGAGCGTAGGGGAAAGGAATCATCAGCTGAAGACCCGCTCGGCAGCTTGTAATATGGTACAAAACAATATTGAATTATTAAAATGTTATTTTTCATTTTCTTAGATGTTCTCACCACCCCTTTTTCAAAAAATTAAAATAAAGTTGAGCCCTGCATAGATTTTTAATTTCCACCTACTTTGAAGTAGACACTAATCTACTTGTATCATTCAGTGGAATTAGAAATTTGAAATTTGACACACTCTAGAATGTACTGCCAATATATAAGTTCAGTGTTTCCAAACAACTATTTCTCTCCGTGTAGTAGGATTCAAAGAAACTAAAAGAAAAATCTTTCATGTTCTAGAATTATATCAAATCATAATAGCAACATTTATAGTATTTCTTTTATATGGAAGCCTAAAATGTTGAAAATAAAGCATTTTGATTTTTGAGACAATAAATAAATAATCATTCAAGCTGAAGATATTGCACATCTCATTGCATCTAGCTTTTTTAAATTAAGAGGAATTGGATTTAAATAAACAAATTGAAAGGATTAAAGAATTACTGATTAAATATATTAAAAATGAATATTTATATTTACATAAAAATGTAAAATAATTAAAAATATTTAAGCTACAGTATATTATGTACAAATTAATGAGGTACAAAAGGTATTTATCAATTTTCCAATATTTTTCAAAGGTATGGCAAAAAATAAACCTTTTTTTCTTTAAATATATATGCATCTAATAATAAAAAAATTAAGGTTTTGTCTGTACATTGCTCCAAATCACGCCAAATTTTGGTTGCACACGTTTCAAGCAAAGTTATGAACGAAAACACCCTCAACAAAATTCCTGTCTGTATGTATGTCTGTATGTCTGTTTCAGTGGTTTCCGAAAAGTTGCTCACGATTCACGTAAAAACGGCTGAAGGGATTATTATGAAATTGCATATTTACATCAGATGACTTCTAACATACGTTTTTAGCTATATAACGTTTTGATATTTTGACCCCAGAAGGGGGTTTGGGGGGGGGGCGCACGAATGAAAATTATCAAATAACTCCTAAACTATTAATCCTACGGCAAATTTTATGATAAACAAAGTTGTAGGGGATGTGATTTCTGACAACTTTTGTTTGAAAAATTTCCCCAAAAAACCACCCAAAAAGGGGGAGAGGGTGAAAAATATAAATTCTTGCCCTTGGAGCAACCTCAACCAAATCTATATATATAAAATTAAGGTTTTGTCTGTACATTGCTTCAAATCACGCCAAATTTGCACACGTTTCAAGCAAAGTTATGAACGAAAACACCCTCAACAAAATTCCTGTATGTCTGTCTGTCTGTTTCAGTGGTTTCCGCGAAAAGTTGCTCACGGGGGGGTCGAGGGCTGGGGGTCCAGGGGGCGTGCCTTGCAGCTAGTATACTATATATAATCTCAACAATACTCATATTTAAGCCTTCCTAAATAAACCCCTAGATCAAATTCAATAACAAGTAAGTCACCCCCTTGACTGGCTTCTACACCAATTAATGACTAAACTCTGCTTATGAGTATTTTTCAAGCCGAAACGGACAAGCTGCTTCTTTTTTAAATTCGGCCTCACGTAAATTGCTAGCCACCTTCCAAAAATATTGATATTGTCAGCTTTTATAGAACAAGGAAAACTATTCTTTATTTTATTTGTTTGAATTTATAATTTGATTAATAAGCAACAAAAAATAGAAAAGCTATTCAAAACTTGTAGCAATTCTTGGATGAAAACCTTATATAATTTCATAACTTGATTGAAAACGTGTATAAATTGGTGGGAAATATTCAAGGTAGAATCAGAGTTAAAAAAAACTTCTGGTTGTACAGCCAGCTCTTAATGGATGCAGATTTGCTATAAAAGTACTTGGCAGCTCCGACTACCCTGGGCCGGCTCTAGCTATGCTGTTTTATTTTTTTACCGTTTTTAAAAACAAGTAGTGTTTAAAGTTTCTACATCTTTAATGAGAGAGGTCATTTATGATAGTGGTCTCTAAACTTTTTTGATCGCTTATACTTAAAACGGAAACGTACTACGTACCACCAACTAATTAAGCACAAATTTATTGTCATAAATATCATGGTCATTGCCAAGAAAAAATGAAAGAAGTTTTTAAACAGGTGTTATGAATAAAGGGGATGAGACGAATTGAGGGGAAAAATTTTTTTTTTTAAATTGCAATATGATATAAGTAGTGTTTTAATTGATTGTTTTATAGTGCTCACCTGATATTTTTAAAGTAACTTGATACAATAATTTTGTAAGAACTAACTACTCTTGAAAAAATCTTATATTTTATAGAAAAATGAATTTGTACATATTAAAAAGTGTATAGAGAGAAAATAAGAAATAGGCCTTATGTCTTGATGTTGTTGAATAATATCGCTACAATTAGATGGTCAAGTGAATATATTATAAAATAAAATGTAAATCCCCATTGAGAAAGCTTCGAAATTGAATTAAAATTAAAAAAATATAATAAATAAAAGGAAAATGATGTTTTAACCGCGGCCAGAAGAATGATTAATTTATTAGGAATAAATTAGAAGATTGTCTTATGCTTAATAAAAATATTTTTATTTATATATAATTAAATAATGGAGATGGATTCAGCAATGGGTAGCCTCTGCTGAATAAAAAACTCCCAATTATGGAAAACGTTTCGGCTTTAATTCAATAATGCCATCATCAGTTCCTAAGAGTTGATGAGTCTCTGAAGACGACCGCCATATTTGTGCATAAGGTGTCCGAGCATTGGCTGAATCCCTCTCCATTACTTAATTATATACATATACAGCCATCAAAAATTGTTTCAACTTTATAACCATCGAGGAATATCATCATGCTCGGACACCTTATACAAAAATATGGCGCTCGTCTTCAGAGACTCATCAACTCTTAGGAACTGATGATGGCATTATTGAATTAAAGCCGAAACTTTTTTCATAATTGGGAGTTTTTTATTCAGCAGAGGCTACCCATTGGCTGAATCCCTCTCCATTACTTAATTATATACATATACAGCCATCAAAAATTGTATCAAATTTTTATTTACAAAGAAACAAAGAGGTTGTCCTCTGCTTGATGCAAATAAACACATACACACATATATATCGAGATGATATATCTGTATATATATTATTTATTTGATTGAGACTATAGTTTCGAAGACTTGGTCTTCATCATCAGTCTTTTTTTTTTAATTATAAATGTTTTTCATGGAGTCAATATCGTATGGACAACTCTGTTACTCTCGGCAAAACAAAAACTTTTCAATTATATTTTTATTTAATTGAGACTCTCTTTTCGAGGGCCTTGCTTGTATTTTAAATTTAAAAAAGGTAAATAATTAAACAATAATTATTAATGTAATTTACTTTTTGGGAAGAATACAATTAGTTCAATCTGATTTAGAAGATGAAGTCTTCGAAACCAATGTCCATATAAATATAAAATTATTTCTCAATCTGTAAAGCATTTGCGGAGGAATAGTATTTAAGACAAACAAAGGCATTTCATTTATGGACAGGAAGCCTTTTCTGAAAGCGCCAATATATTGCAAAATCTCAGCTTCTTAAGAGAGAGATGGCCAACCATTTAGTACTTATTTCCTAAAAAATCTAACAAGCTCGTTTCCCTTAAGTGTCACATGAGGGTATTTTTTTCCAAGTTTAAAAAAAATCGACGGAAAAAAAAATCACGCTTACATACTCGTATTTGTAATTTTTACTTTACCATACAGGATATGGTCAAGTATTGTAATCGTGCATGAAAAAAAGTGTTTCTTTTGCTTCTTTTTTTTCGAAATATCTAAAAAACGGCTGAAACTATTTTGATTAAAAAATTGAGGTTAAACCATGGCATTTCGGTCTACAAAAAAGCTTTAATAAGTTAACATCGAAAAAATTATATTTTTCAAGATAATAACTGTTTTGTCAAAATGTCTGTTAGTTAGTCTGTGCTTTACCAAATTTTGTGGACGAGCTAACTCAAAAACTAGTGTGAATATCAAAACCAAATTTCACACGTAGTTTTGGTGCATAGAGATTAAGAGCTGATTAAATTTTGATGCATATCGACCCAAAATTAAGGAGGGGAGGAGGGGTTAAAATTTAAAATTATAAAATTTTCAAACTAAAAAAACAAGAAAAATGAAATATTCTATAAAATGAACCTATAATAACGAAAATATTTTTTTGGCGCCACAATTAGGAGGGGGGGGGTGAAAAAATAAAAATCTAGGCTCTTGGACCAAACTCAACCAAATTTGGTGTACATAATCAGTGGGCTAAAAATGCAAAAACTAACCACCCAAAATGAGGGGGGGTTGTAGGGTCAAATAATTAAAATCTAGGCCCTTGTATCAAACTCAACCAGAAGTGTATGCTAAAGTCAAGTGGGTGGCCACATCAGAACGTGTTAATTTATTTTCTTAAATAATCTGTCGGAATAAATTTCAAATAGTCGTAAAAGATATATACTTATATATATTTATATATATAATCATAATAAATCGTATTCTTATTGAAAATTGTTCAATGGACAATTCTAAAATTTTTGAAAATTCGTGTCAAGGCTGCTCTGTAATATTTGATCGGTGAGATTGGCCATAAAACTTATAGCGATTTGAACTTTAAAATTTACTTATCGTTTTTTGATTTAAATTTTTTAGAAGCCCGCTTTTTTATAAAACTTTGTCATTAATTTGAAAATCTGCAGATCTTTAATTTATCTCTTATAATAAATGTATAAGGACACTTTTGTCCGTCTATTGATTTAAAATAAAAGAAAAATAAAATTATCAGCGTGAAATAAGCTCATATGTTAATTTTTAAATTACATTACTCTACTTTCAAAATGGTTCTATTTATTGGTGTTCATGACACAATAAACCCCAATGATATAAATTTAAAAAATTTTAGAAAATGCATAACATAATTTGTGAAATTTGTTTAGGAACTGTTTGTTACTTGTACTGAAAAAAGTTAGGAAACACATGATGCATAATATCGCGTTTTATTCACATGAACTGCAAATTCTGGATTGTATACAATTGGTAGATCTTTTTTAATCCTGTAACACCAGCACATCAGGCTTATTTTAAATCTCAATCTGGCCTCAGGCCCATAAGGTACATTATTTGTTCAATATTTGTCAAGATAAAGCAAATGTTTTGACTAATACATCTTCCAAAGACAAAAATTTATCGTTAAGTAGTCTCTATATCTTTATTTAGCCTAATTAAATTAAATTTATTAAAATAATCTTCTATAAAATATAGAAATTAAAGGGTTTGCTGCAAAAAGGAGGTAGCTCCATCCTATTGATTTTGGGAGATATTAACACTATCTTGTGAATAAAAAAAATCTTTTGTTTGGTACAAGAAGGATGTAGCTCCAATCGTTATTTCCAGCGTTGCTCAACAGATGGAGCTGGCCGTCATTTTGAATTTTGTCGTCGTTTTGAATTTTTTAAACGTTTTTTTTTTGGTTTCCCAAAAACTGAAAAAATTGGAGCTACCTCCTTTTAGCAGCAAACCCTTCAATTGGTAAGATTTCAAAAAGAGTTCACATTTAACAGCATTTTATATTTGCTTATTGACCTCGAGTCCTGTTTGGTATTTACAGGGTTAAACGCAATTGGCTGTTGAGTTGACCAGGTTAATCAAAGATGTCTGTTTTTTATTTATTATTTTAATCAACTAATCGTGTTTGCTCTAATAATTGTCGCCTTTAAAAGAAAAATTCTCCATTTTAGGAAATTTTACAGGATAAATTTTTTTTAAACAAAATTTGGACCGTTTATTTTGAAAGTGGTGTAAGTCTATTTTTTAAAAAAAAATGAGATATCTCATAATTTGTGATTAATTTAGTGTAAACTTTCTATTTTTAACTAGTTAATATTTAATATCTTAAAAAATGCCAATGATTAAGTTCATTTTAAAATTGGCCAGTTAAAGAAATTGCAGCAATTGATTATTGAACCTTTAATTTTCTCGAAACAACAAAAAATGGACCACATTCTAAATAAACGGTCTATTTAGTTGTTTAGTTCAAAAGTTTAATATATGGGTTAACTAGTCACTAATAATTTCATGTTTTTGTTTTTGTTTTTAATTATTAATTTATTGTAGAAGATATACATTCTCATTTCCTCAAAAAGTGAAGATAAACTGATTTCTTATTAAGGTGACAATATGTTAAATTAATAAAATAACTCCAGGGTATTATTACTTTATATTATATATATAATATGTATATACCATATAATATAAAATAAATTTTTAAGTCGAAGTCTCTCGAGTTGGTGCTGTGGTCGATGTTGTTGATGTTGTTGTCGATGATGATGATGATGTCTTTGGTGAGGTCGGAGCTGGTTGTATATCAGTAATAGCCGCGTAATTGTTCCAATTTTGTATTTCCTTGAACAAAATTTCATGAGAGCATTAACTTTTTTGTTTAATCCTTCACTGGTTTATTTAATCCGATCATAATTAGTTCTAGACACGAATCAAATTCAAGGTCTCTTAGTGAGCGAAAATGAAGTCATTAAGAAAATGACTGGCTAAATCTCACATCGTGTTTGCATTTAACCAAAAAAATTAAATGAATAAATAAAATAAAAAAAGCGAATGTCAAGAGAATTAGATATCAACAATTTGACTCATTGAATAAATTTTTTGAAATATCACTTTCACGGTCTTATCTTTTTATTTTCAAGTTATTAAAAGAAAAAAAAGAAATATATATTTAATTCATTTTTCTGGAGTAATGTATCTGAATCGTTTTTAATTTTTAACCTACTTTAAAAAAAGGAGGAGGTTATCAATTCAACGGAATGTCTTTTTTTTGTGTTTGTTCGTTGATTTGTCTCCTACAATGTGGACCGATTTTGATGATTTTTTTTTATTGGAAAAGGGGTACCACAAAAGCCCTACCCATCTACCTGCGATGCATGGTAAACATCACTAAAAAGAGAAAAATAAAAATAATTTTTAGAAAAAAAACCTACTTCAAAAAAATTAAATGCGACAAATAAAATGATAAGAACTCAAAAATCAAATAAAATGCACTAAAAGGTATAAAATAATGATCTAATTTAGTTACAACTAAACGACGAAATTTTTCCATGTCACTTTTTGAAGTCGGTGCCAAACACATACATTTTATGAATCGCACTCGACGGATCTTACTTGGTACGTTTGGCGTATAATGAAGACAACATCGCGTAAGCTAGCTTATATAGTTGGTTTGGCACCGACTTCAAAAAAGTGATTTCATGGAAAAATTTCGTCGCTTAGTTGTAACTAAATTAGATAATTATTTTATACTTTTTAGTATTTTATTTGATTTTTGAGTTCTTATTTTTTTTATTTTTAGTAATATTTTTACTTGAAGATTAGCGCTGGTAGGGCTTCCTCTACATTCTCTCTGCAGGAATACCTACTTCCGGGACTTAATGGTCTGTCGTCTGCCCACGTCAGCTTTTGCCTTTTGTTCCCTTTATCAGGGGAATCATGTCCTATGCGCGAATTCAAAGTCCCAGCCAGTTTAAAATTTATTCTATCAAAGAAACTTATATATATACTGCAATCAGCCACCCGAGTATCGGCGGGATAACCGAAGTATCGGGTATGGAGGAAATGCCACCCAAAGCCCAACATCGGGCTTTCTCCAAGGCTTACAACCTTGTCAGTAACTTGGTTTATGTTATACAACTCAGACTCCAAAAATACGAGTTTTCAATTGTAAAGTATGGAGGATGAAACTAAAGAGGCCCACAGGAATGCGAGAATACTGGGCAAGAATTAAAGCTCAATGATACAGTTGAATTTACGTGGTCCACAGTAGGGATGTTACGGAGCTTCGACTCCGACTCCGAAAGGTCGGAACATCCGATTGATTTTAGATCTCCGGCTCCGATCATTTTTAATCGGAGGTTATAACGAAGATCGAAAGATTTGACCGCAGCCAGCCAGAGCGTGTACCTACAAATTTTGACTTGTCAGCCGGTAAATCTCCTCATTTTTCTATTGCTGCATATTATTCTACTTACGTATGTGTTTTATTATTTATATGTGACTGATTAAAAAGACTGATTACTGAATCATATTTATATTATTTCATTAGGCCTGCCCTTAATAGTTAGTTAAATACATCTCTCTCTTCTACTCCAACTCCGGCTCCGGCTCCAAATCCGACAATTCAAATTTAAAATCTCCGGTTCCGGAAAACCCACCTCCGTAACATCCCTAGTCCACAGCAGGCCGAAACGAAAAAAAAAGTCAAAAATTTAAAGGTCTTTCAGAAGGTAGCAGTGTTGTTGGTTTTTTAAGAGCAAATCAAAGACAGTGTTCTCTGCTTGGTTTAAATAAATATATATAATTTTATTTGTTAGAAATTATAGTTTCAAAGACATTCATTTCATCTTTAGCATTTTTTTTAATATTTGATTTAATATTCGTTTACAAGAATGGGTCATCCACATCAAATTATAATGTTTATAAGGTTTCTACTTTGAAAAGTGGCTACATCTATATCTTCTCGAAATTTTACTAATATTGAAAAACTATACTATAAGATATACGCTCTGTAATGTGGTGGATTCAGATTATTCCGAAATCGGTTAGATCGCATTTTGAAATATTCTAATATTTTGCAAAATTTTAAGAATGGACTGCATCCATATCCTGCAGTGCTATAACATGTTTTACATGTCTATATATGATATCTTAATTTTTGCCCAAAGTCATTTATTCAGAGGTAGTGTGTGCAAATAATAAAGAATCATCAACGATTGTATAATATGTAAAGAGCTAGTTGAAAGGTCGCAGAATTAATTAAAGTATGATTAGTTAAAGCATAAGCCTAAGGCTAGGCACATACGGTCGATTTTCAGTCGACTCAACAGTTTAGTTGGGTTGGTTTGAAATCGTGATGCATTATCAATTTATAACCAACTCAACTGTTTAATCGTTGATGAATCGTGTTGTATGCACACACGGTGTCGAGATCGAGTCAACATTTGAATTGCTTTCTTTTGTATTTGGGCATTGATTAAATAATATTATCTCGAAAGAGGTACAAGTCAAACATTCAGTGGTCAACTAAACTGTCGATTGTCTGTGCGCTTTAATATGTAGCTGTGATATTATCGTAGTTGAATGAGAGTTGCTCGATTTTTTTATCATCGATCGATTTTGATTAAATAATCAAGTTGATCTGCAGTTGTGTTGTGTATGCACCTACATTAAACTTAATATATTTATGTCCATCAACTAAACTATCGCTCGACTGAAAATCGACCATATGTCCCTAGCCTTATTTAATATTATATAGAAATTTTACAAAATGTTGAAAAGCCCTGGTCTAGAGAGTAGAAAAACGATGGTGCCTTACCTTGAAGAGCCTGTCTCCTGGACATTGTGTGTCCCTGACTTGTCGATGACCTACAAGTTTGTAGTCTGTCGCTATGTAGCCTTCATTGATGCCACACTGAATGAGTGAGCGCATTGACGACACCATTGACTCTTGTGGAAGGGCTCTCTGGTCAATTCCATAAAAAAATCACAATTTGTTTATTATTCAATTTTTGTTCTCAATACAAACTAATTAAAAGTAGTAGAATATTTAATTAATGCAATGACTTACCCATAAAGTTGCCAATGAATGCAATTCCCACTGAGATGAAATTATATTTGGGTGCATGAGCGCCAACGATACCCCATCCACGGCCTTGGTACACACGATTATCGCCTCCGATCAGAAAACTACAATATCAAACATAATAAATATTTAGATATATGGAGAAATTTTAACGGTTTTACATTTTTATGGAAAAGTACCAGGGATTTCACTGTGCCTTAGTAAAAACCTGTCCCTACCAACATAAATAAAAGAATAAGTAGATTTAAAATGGGAATTTATAAGGTTTTCAAAGTCTAATAAATAATTAAATAAACATTATTTCACATTTAGGTTTTATTCAAATCATTAATTGAGCTGTTTATTTTGAAAGTGTCTTAAGTCCATTAGTTGTTGTTTTGAGATATTTATATTTTCATAAATACATATATTTATATATATTTTGATGTATTTATTTTGACGAATTCATGAGGATATTGTACTCCTTTAGCTGTGAAATTATAAATATTATAAGAAGATATCTATGTCTAACTAAATTTGCTATTAACTCCTTTTTTCAAAATTGGACTTAGGCCACTTTCAAAATAAACGGCTCAATTCGATTACAGAATGTTTACAAACAATAACCATTTCATAACCATGGAAACAATAATTATATCAATACAAATAAGTCTAGTTATAAAGTTATCAACATTAGATTGTATGTTAGGGGCTGCAGCCCTGTGAGGATTCGAAAGCCCAAATATCGAAAAAAAAGCCCGATTAGTGTTTTTAGCACATTAGTTCAATAAGGGCAGACCTTCTTACATATATTTTATACTTAATACACTCAATAATAAGATATTAGATAACCTTTATAAATGCCGAATTTAAATTGACTCTAATTCTTATAAATATGAACAAAAGAATGAATGAATCTGGTCTCGAAAAGATGTTGAAAAATTTCAATTTTTTCAAAATTCGAAAAAGTTTTGTTTCTTATTAGAATAAGTATATATTCAGAATTTCTGATTCATTTAAATAATTGAGAATTTCAAACAAATTAATGAGTTGTTGATATTGAGAAATAAATGCACGTTGCTTAAAAAGGAATCGATTATAGGAGTACTTAAAAGTGATGCAGTTTATTTATCCCCTTAGATTTTGGAATTCGCTTTATATTTACTTGTGTAGTTAGGGACGCTGAAAATTAATGTCTTTCTCTAGTAAATTTAATTAAATTTGTTTGTAGAAAACCCTGGATTCGACCGAACCCAACTTATATAAATTAAGCTTTTCCCCCCTCTAAACAACCGAAATTAATTAATGCACCTGCTCTGAACTTCGCCAAGAGCCATATTTTTCAGTAAAACCAAAAAATTAAAAATTAATAAGTATGTAAATAAATAAATTGTTTTGTTTATGATTAACCTCCAAACATACACGTTATGATTTCATCGAAAAATCACTTGGAATGAAATGTAAGTTAATTGGCTAGTACATACCTATTCCTTTTTACTGATCTCATATACATACTCCAGAAAATGTAGTTCCAAATTTTATGGAGGGCAAAGGACAAACCAGCCCGAATAAAATTAAAATTTTAAAATAAATTACTTATTTATTTTTATTTTAATCCATTATAGTTTATTAATATATTTTTGTTTGTTATTTAATATCATCCCATTTTTATTTTTCATTTCTAATTAAATTTTCTTTATATGTTTATATTTATACAGTAAACTCCCGATTATCCGGGCTAATGGTGGGGAGAGGCGACACGGATAATCTAAAAACAGATAATCCGAACTATAATTATGTATTTCTAAAATACAACATAACATATATTATAGATTTCTAAGGCAGGCAATTATTTTAACATGGTTTAATGCTCATTATTATTAATAAAATCTGTTATTTTGGTTTGTTTGCAGGAATCTTTTAATATCAGTTCGAATTTTTCGAAGAGCTATAATGTCGTTATACTGGAATTCCCATTGGTCCAAAGTGTCAACAGAATTCAGGTCCGGGTTGTGACTAATGCGATTGATAATTTAATGATATTTAAAAAATACATTTACATATAATTTTTTTTTTTAATTAAATCCATGCACGGATAATCTGCATAAGGATAATCGGGAGTTTTCTGTATTCTTATTTCATCAAGCAGATGAGAACCTCGTTTATTTCTACTTAAAAAGCTGACGTGTTCTGATGTGGCCATCCAGTTGACTTTACCATACAACCTGGCCCCTCACTTATATTTAATATTTAATAAAATTATTTATAATCATGAAGGTGAGGGTGTTAGTTTTTGCATTTTTAGACTCCTAGGGGCCTACTGGTTATGTATACAAAATTTGGTTGAGTTTGGTACAAGAGCCTATATTTTCATTTTTTGACCTCTACACCCCCCCCACCCATTTTGGGAGGTTAGTTTTTGCATTTTTAGACTTCTGGGGTCCCACTGATTATGTATACAAAATTTGGTTGAGTTTACTCAAATGGCCTAGATTTTTAATTTTAACCCCCCCCCCACCTCCACCTCTTAATTTAGGGTCGATATGCACCAAAATCTAATCAGCTCTTAATCTCAATGGACCAAAACTACGTGTGAAATTTGGTTTCGATATTCACACTAGTTTTTGAGCTACCTCGTCCACAAAAATTTGGTAACGCACAGACAACCAGACTACCAGACTAACCAGACTAACAGACATTTTAACAAAACAATTATTATCTCGAAAAATATAATTTTTTCGATGTTTACTTATTAGGGCTTTTTTGTAGAACGAAATGCCATGGTTTCGCTCAATTTTTTTAATCAAAATAGTTTAAGCCGTTTTGATATATATTCTGAAAAAAAGAAGGAAAAAACACTTTTTTCATGCACGATTACAATACTTGACCATGTATGGTAAAGTAAAATATATAGTAATGTATTATTTTAACAGTATCTAATAGTGAGATTGATTATTTTTAACAATATTGATTTTACTATAGGTATGTAATTAATTTTAGAAAAAAGAAACGAGAAATGGATATGGAATTAGAGTTGTAGCGAAATTAATTCAGAAATAAAAGTAGAATATTTAAAATAAATAAGCATAATATTTTCTTACTTGTATCCGATATCGTTCCATCCTTTGCCCAAATGGAATTGTTGCATTTCGCGCATCCTCAATTCACACTCTGCACTTGAATTGCATACATCAGGAATATAAGTATGATGGATGACCACGTAAGGAGCCGGCAGACGAGAGAGGATGTTCACTTCTTTGGGTGCAATCGCGTTCCATTGCTCTCGGGATACTAAAGAAAACTGAGAGCACGCTTGTGCATTGGGGTTCGGACGGCCAATCACAGGCGACGACATTACCACTACAAACAAAACATAAGTATAAGTTAAATATTTTAACTATCTATACCCCTAGGGTTTATTGGAAAAATCTCTTGAAAAGATTTTTTCTTGCTCAGACTACCAGAGTTGTTGATTCTTATTATTATTATTATTATTTTTTACTTTATCCAATGCGAAGCATATCGGCCCACAACATTAGTACTTTGTTTCAGTACATTTTTAGTTTTTTCTAAATATCTTGAAAATGACTTACCCAATTTTGATGAAATTTAATATCCTAATTAAGTACCTTGGGCTCCACAAAAAAGGTTAAATAAAATTTTTAGTAAAATTATATTTTAAAGTACTTTACTCTAGAGTAAGATAGTACTTTTCTAAATTCTTTAAAATTTATTCATTTGATGGTTTAATATATCTTATTTAACCTTGCTTAAGTAAGAATGGATAATCTCTCTGTGAAATGCTAAAAATTTGGAGGAAATTTTATAAGTAACCATAGCAACTGCGTTGTTTTCTTATCCGTTACCTTTGCTGAGACATAGAGGAATCGACTTATAACCAAAAATAGCAATTGATTCTCATCTAATACTTGAGGAATAACAATTCTACATTAGGTTTTTAACGTTTCGATTATTATTGGTAACCATTGCTGAAGACATGGAGGAATCGGCTTAAAATAAAAATCAACGATCGAATCTTATCTATTACTAGAGAAATAACCTTATTTCATTCCATTTTTGATGTTTTGACTATTAATGGCAACCTCTGCTGAAAACGTGGATGAATCGACTTAAAATCAAAAAAGACTAAATTATTTTTTTGGTAAACAACTCAAGCTTGAATTCATTTGAGATAGAGAGCTGAAATTATACACATGTAATTATGTCTTTATCATGAAAAGAGTCCCAAATTTAAATAATATAGCTTAAATAGATTCTGAGATATGGACCTGAGAAAATAGCTAATTTTAGCACTCACTCACTGACAGCTCATCAAAACCTATAGGGTACTTCGAATCATTCCAGCATCATGAAATTTCGCCTACTAGTATAGTTTGGGTCACAAACAAAGGAAAAATTGCTAAAAATCCAAACTTGATATCTTTCAACCCCTTCAAAATGGGGGGAGGGTCAAAAATGAAAATTCTAGCCCGTTGGAACAAACTCAACCAAATAATGTATACATATTCTGTGGGCCCTCTGAAGGCTAAAAAAACAAAATCTAACCACCCAAAATGGGGAGGGGGTCAAAAATAAAAATTCTATTCCTTTGGACCAATGGGCTTCCTCATAGCTTACAAAAAAACAGAGAAATCTAAACCAAAACATTCTGTGAAAAAACTGCCATGTTCGATAAAGTAGTGAAATCTAGTGTGCAACCAAGTTAAATTCGGCAAGAATATTTTAGTTGAGAAAAATAGTGCATCTACGTATTCCTAAATAAATCAATTGAAAAATAATATATTATTTTATTTTACGAATTTTATCATAAAATACAATTTCTTTGTACAATACCATCGCGTGATCACACTTTTATTTATTTTTCTTTCTCATAATGCACTCAATCAAAATCTCTTTTATTATAAAATTTGATGTTTTTTAATTATTTCCGCATAAGCAGGAAGCAATGTCAAATAGTTAGGGTATTTATTATTATTATTATTATTATTATTATTATTCACTATTCCCCGTTAGAGAGCTTATATAATAATATTCTATTAGAATTTGCGAAAAATTCACCTTTCCTTCCTCATGATTTTAATCCTAGCTCCCTTCATGGTTGTATTTGTTTTTATTTTTTCCTTATACCATCGAGATCATATCATATTCGATGGCTAACAAACCAGGGAATCAATTACTATCGCGTGCTTAAGAAGAATATTTTATTAAAGATAATAATCAAGTTCAGAAATTATTAAATCTATTAATCTCCTTTCTTCTTAAGCCTCGCCACATTCGATTTGACAAAACAAGTTTTACTATATTTTTTTTTTTTTGAGATTTCACTTAATTTCAATTAAAAGTTTAATAAATCTTTGAAGAAGAAAATGTATTAATTTATTTATTATTATTAAAATAAAATTAAGTCGTGGCTGTATTATATTACTATATCTACTCTTATTAAACGAGCAAAAATTGTATATTTATTTGTTTGTATATATATTTGTTTGTATCTTGGTTTTATTTTGAAAACGACTCTACCGATTTTGATGAAATTCACGAGTTAGGGGGTTTTTGGGGTGACAATTCGATCTGTCACGGTCTCATCTTCGAGAAAATTGTTTTTGATGGGTTTTTTCGTAATCAAATTAATTATTCTAAGGTAGACAAATACCATTCTTAGGGTTTAAAAAAACGGTTTCCCTTTTCCTTTTGTGCTCAGGCAGACAATGGGTCGAGCAAATCCTTTATTCTCAAAGGCCTTGAAGAAGTATTGTGATTGTGGTTTAAAATATATTTTGTTCAACCTAAACGTTAGAAATATTAATAAACGTTTTATAATTGTTTTTATAAAGAATTATATTTATTTAATAGAATAAAAAATAATCAAGAATTTATTTAAAAATATATTTCGCATAAGCAGGTCTCAATTTTCTGAAAAAACAACACATTTTGATAGGTTTTATTTATTAACAATTGGATGAATAAAAATGAATCATATGGTTGAGGGGGGGTGGCGGCTAAAGTGGTCCTTATTTTGGGTATTTTCGAATTTTTACGTCGTCAGAGGCTCATATGGTTTGAAATTAATAAAAAAAAAAATATCGGCCAACTTTCAAGTCTATCTAAAATTTTACCTGTGCCGCACAGCGATGCAAGTTTCCCCAGCTAAATATCATGGGGTTTTTGCCATTGAACGATCAATTTTTTATTCCCGTCAAAGCGAGGGGTGAACTGCGACCTAATATCGTGTACACCTACTTCCACTTCAACTTTCATTTCCAAGTAGAAGACAATAGATGAAGGGGCATTATCTAATGAATTCCAAAATAATTCCAGATAATTTAAAAGACGGTGTACATCTAATTCCAATCGCGGTTCACCCCTCGGGTCAAAATAATTGTTGAAAAAATTTGAAACTCTGTAGACTTTATCCTTATAATTTCAAAATTTTTACAGATTCTTAGCTATTATAATTTTGGATTAACAGCTAGATAAAATGCTGCTATATCTTAGTGTTAGTAAGTTTTAGACTCCAAATTTATAATAGCTAAAAATCTGTAAAAATTCTGAGGGATTGCTAGTATTATAAGGATAAAGTCTACAGAGTTTCAATTTTTTTGAACAATATACTTTGGCCTTAATAAAAAATTGATCGTTCAATGCCAAAAACCCCATGTTATTTAGATGGGAAACTTGCATCGCTTTGGGGTACAGGTTAAAATTGAGATAGATACTTAAAACATGGGGGAGATTTATTTTTTATTTATTTCAAACCATATGAGCATCTGTCAGCGTAAAAATTCGAAAATACCCAAAATAAGGACCACCCTAGTCGTGTCCTAGAGTTTAAGAAGCGCTGCTCTAAGGTAGTTAACTAAATATTATTATTTTTTTTTTTAATGATATTGATGTGAGAAGGAGCTACACCAGAAGGTGCATCCCCTAAAGGCCTTTAAGGCCTTGCTCCTCCATCGTGAAAAGAACAGAGTAGAAGGAAAAGAAGCCGGGATCACGAGTCAATCTCAGAAACTTAGATACAATCCAATATCCAATTTACTAAGGTTTTAGGGGCTTCGAGCAGTGGTAAATTCTCCGCGCGATAAATTAGGTTAAATTTATCTCCCACTTAATTTTTATTACCAGACCCTATACTTACAGAAAAAATGTCTGGGTATAGCCGGGAATCGAACCCGAGACCTCCGGGTTGCCAGTCAGTTATTCTGACCATTCATAATTTTATCAAAATAATATAGGTATTTATCTAGAGAAAAATATTAATTTAAAACTTATGATAAATAAAATTTTAAAGTATATCTTATAATAGATGTTTGTGGATTTATTATTTCATTTAGTAAAAGTAGATTATTTCCCCGGGTAGGGGGGGGCATCGGTCCCTGACAAGGAAAAAAATCATACTTGAAAATCATTATCTTTAAAAGAAAGAAAAATATTCTATTGATGTTTCTGTTGAGAATCGGCAAATTTCGAACACTATTGGAAGAGAGAAGATGAAAGTATCCTGTATGTTTGCTTCGTTGACCCTTTTAAACCCTGAAGAAGGAGGAAAGATCCTCCGAAACGTCGGTTTTTTAAGAGGATAAAAATGGCTTTTCAATAAATTTGTTTTATTCGGATTTTATTTTTTCATTATCCTTGGGCTACGATCCATGAACTCCCGATTATTATTTTCCACTTTGCAGATTTTATTTCCAAACATAAAAATTTCAAAATTTTTGACTAACTCTAATACTCCGGCCGCCTGACAAGCTCTTAGTCGATAATTAACGTATTAGCTCGAATATAATATGAGTTTTTTTCAGATATACATATACTTAAGTCGAGCTGAAATCAATTAACCCCCCTAATGCCCTCTTTACGAGAAACATTCGCATTCGCCAATTCATTTATCCCTATGACATCTGGAGACTGGAACTCTCTTCCCCCGACCGTCTTTCCAGCTACTTATAACCTTCAATCTTTCAAGACCAGCATCCACAGATACCTTCGACTGCTACCCAATCCCTAAATCTCCCCTTATCTTCACGTTACAAGGGTCCACCACGGACTTCAGAGGTTGTACCTTCTTGGTGCAACTTCTTCTTGTATCAATATCATTATAAAATCAAAAAAAACAAAAAAAAAACGCGTTTTTCTGAAGCTCAGCACCCCTTCGCTGTCAAATTGGATAAAAGTCGAACAAGCGCTTTCGCCAACTCTTTTATCCCTATGACCTCCAGAGACTGGAACTCGCTCCCTGCCACCATCTTTCCCGCGGCTTATAACCTTCAGCTATTTAAGACCCGTATCCACAGATACCTTCGACCCCCGCCCAACCCATAAAATTCTTTCTTCTTCTTTTCACGATGGAGGGGCCAACCCAGGCCTTTAGGGGTTGCACCTTTTTGGTGTAACTCCTTCTCTCATCATTATCATAAAAAAATATACATGAGTCGTAGTTCGGACATTTTAATTGTCGGGTATTTTCATGCATAATTACGATAGACACATAATAAAGATTATACAGTAATACCTCTAATAAACGGTTTCTTAAAAAATTATATTTTAAAAAAACTAAAAAACACGCTTCTAAAAAGTACAAAATAATTAATACTTAAGGATGTCCTTTCGCTCCAGTTGAGTCAAAAGAAGTGTAGTATCTAATATTTAATCAAATAAGTTAAAATACAAATGAAAAATAATAGATTAAAAAATAAATAGTATGAAAGCCGTAAATGTTTGAAATAAAAACAATTATAAAAAAATAATTATATACAAAAGTTAGTTTAATTTATTTAAATCAGCTGATAATAAGTCTTGTATGATTTGGAAATGGGTTGTATTAATACTGTTTATGTTTACACCCAAACATATCATTTATGTGCTTTTTTTAAAGTAAATATCTCACTAAATTCGTCGGTCAGTGATATAATTTACTGCAAAAAAAGAAACCTGCATGTTTCAAAAGCTAATTTTTAGTTGTTTTTAACTTTATCTATTCAACTAATAGTAGTATAATTCAAGAGAAAGTGTCAAGCTCTTAATTTTCCAAAAGACTAAGAAAATGTTTACATTTTAAAAAATTTTATTTTTAAAAATTCGCTCTCTAATGTGTGATTAAAACTTGACCAAAGCATAGATAGAGACTTAAACTATTATAAAAAATTAAGTTATAGTTATAATCTAATTTATCATTGGCGGCTAAAGGACCTTCTTAATCAAAAAGTGTGGGGCTTAGAAACATGTACTTTTAATTAATTTCGACAAGTGCCCCATGATTAAGTATTAATTATTTTGTACTTTTTAGAAGCGTGTTTTTTAGTTTTTTTAAAAATAATTTATTTTTTTACTTTTTAGTCTTATTTTTATAGATAAAAATATGCAGAATTTAACAGAATGAAATGTATTTATTTTTATTATTTTTATATAATTTCATTTAAATTGAGTAGGTAAAAAATTATTTTGTTAGAGAATTGTTTGCGAAATTCAACAGAACAAAACTCACATTCGCAGGAATTATTTGAAGGATTATAGTGGTGTTTTCACAAAGAGAAAATAAAATTAAAAAAAAAAATTTTGGAGATTTTTTATTTATCTCTATACATATTTCGTGCTATGAACCCTTGATCAGGAGGTTTAACAAAAGACAGTCCTTTCTTAAATCTCCTGATGAAGAGTTCATAGCCCGAAATATGTATAGAGATAAATAAAAAATTTCTAAAATATAATTTTAAAAAAAATGTTAATTTTTTTTTTAATTTTATTTCCTCTTGTGAAATGAAATACCACTATAATCCGTCAAATAATTCCTGTGTTTAATATGTTTCACTATAAACCAACACTACTTTCCCTAAACGTCACATTCATAGATAGATAAATACAGATACATACAGGTAAAGATTGTTTTTTTTTTATAAAAGATTTTATTTATTATAATTTCGATTATTTGCTCATAAGAATTGGAGATTTCCGTTATTTTGTCATTGATCATATCATCAGAACTTGACCAAATTAATACTACTACTACTACAAGACTACCCCTTTCCAATAAAAAGAATCATCGAAATCGAGTTATCGATGAACATACATAAAATAAACAAATAAATAAATAGTTAGGTATCTTGACTATCTTGGAGCTATACTGATCCAAACGCAGAAAGAATCATTAAAATCAGTTTATAAACAAAGATGTTATGAGTGAACATACATAACAAAAAAGGTCCAATACCAATGAAATTTTTATATGGTACCAATCGGAAACTATACTGAACCCAATGCAAAAAAAAATCATCAAAATCGGTTCACAATTGACGAAAAAATCAGGTAACATAGACACAAACAAAAATTCAGTCGAATTGAGAACCTTCTTTTTTGAAGTCGGTTAAAAATGGGACTTAATATATTAGAGCTAATACGGTAATAGTCCGGCCGCCTGGCGAGCTGTTAGTCGATAATTTTTGGACCAGTGCTATAGATTTTATTAGATAGTTAAGGTTTGAATTGATTCCAACACCTGTCGCTACAGAAAGCATCTGATATTTATTACATAAGTAATCAATAACGTGAACTGGTCTTGACAGTTGGATGCTAATGATTGGCAGGCATATGAGTTGAAATGGGAAGGTTCGTCGATGAGGATACTGACCATGTGTGGATGTGAGGATGCCGAGCAGCAGCAAGCCGAAGGACGCTTTGACGGCACAGTCACGGCAGAGCAATGGAGTCATTGCGAGTACAAGAGCGAGTGGACAACTCACTTGCCGTGGCCCCCTTAAATAACCGAGGACGGAGGGGACCCGGGAGCCCCCGCGATAAGTAAACATTCCTCTGCCGATGCTCAAATAACATAGTACGTTACAAAAAGACCATTTATTAGCTTGGAAACCAAAAAAGTGTTGAGAAAATTTGCTATCTTTTTTATCTCCCTTTTTTTCTCTTATTTCCTGAGCCTCGGGGATCTTTTGGATTGTTTGATGAGATAATCGAAATATTATCATTTATCAACATGCATCGAAGCAATTTTTCGCAATTGAAATGTAAATAAATATTTCTTTCACAACTTGTAATATGTTAACGTGCTCCTGTAATAGATGGATAACGGAAATTAAACAGAAAAGTGGATCTATATATATTTTTAATAAGAAAATAAATAAATAATTTTCAAACCAATCTATATATATAAAATTAAGGTTTTGTCTGTACATTGCTCCAAATCACGCCAAATTTTGGTTGCACACGTTTCAAGCAAAGTTATGAACGAAAACACCCTCAACAAAATTCCTGTCTGTATGTATGTATGTATGTATGTCTGTCTGTCTCAGTGGTTTCCGAAAAGTTGGTCACGATTCACGTAAAAACGGCTGAAGGGGTTATTATGAAATTTCATATTTACATCAGATGTCTTCTAACTTACGTTTTTAGCTATATAACGTTTTGATATTTTGATCCCAGAAGGGGGTTTGGGGGGTGCACGAATGAAAATTATCAAATAACTCCTAAACTATTAACCCTACGGCAAATTTTACAATAAACAAAGTTGTAGGGGATGTGATTTCTGACAACTTTTGTTTAAAAAAATTTCCCCAAAAAACCACCCAAAAAGGGGGAGAGGGTGAAAAATTGTAAATTCTTGCCCTTGGAGCAAACTCAACCAAATTTTGTATACATAATCTCTGGGCCTCTAGAGAGCTAGAAATACAAAAACTAACCACCCAATATGGGGGGGGGATCAAAAAATGAAAATTCTTTCTCTTGGGCCAAACTCAACCAAATTTTGTATACATAGTCTGTGGGTCACTAGAAGGCTAGAAATGCAAAAACTGGGTGCGTGCGGGGGTGGAATGGGAGTGAGGAGTGAGGCGGAGTAGGGTGGGGGTGCAGTGGGTGGTGCGAGGTGGTGTCCAGGGGGAATATC
Source organism: Forficula auricularia (assembly GCA_024734495.1). NCBI lineage: Eukaryota > Metazoa > Arthropoda > Insecta > Dermaptera > Forficulidae > Forficula > Forficula auricularia. Next base: position 1,786,621 of record JALMQS010000088.1, on the reverse strand, counting down.
GGGGGTGTGGTGCGCAGGGTTGGAGGGCGCGGGGCGAGGTTCGGGGTGGAGGGGTGCGGGTGGTGGTGTGGGGGCCGGGGTTGGAAACGGGTGCATGGTGCGGGGTGCTGGAGGGGTTTTGGGATGGGGGGTAGTGGGCGGAATGGAGTGTTGGGGTGGGGGTTCAAGAGCTGGGGGTCCAGGGGTCGTGCCCCCTGGCTAGCAAGAGGGCCGAGGGCCTTGCAGCTAGTTTTTTATAAGTCTGAGTTCCAATACTCCCGATAACTGTAAAAACCGACTTCAAAAAAATTAAATGAAAGAAATAAACTAATAAGAACTCAAAAATAAAATAAAATACCCTAAAAGGTATAAAATAATTATCTTATTTAGTTACAACTAAACGATGAAATTGTTATATGAAATCCCTTTTCGAAGTCGGTGCCAAACATATACATTTTATGAATCGCACACGATGAATCTTAGTACGTTTGGCGAGTAATGAACACTACATCGCATAAGCTCGTTTATATGGTTTGTTTGGCACCGACTTCAAAAAGTGATTTCATGTAACAATTTCATCGTTTAGTTGTAACTAAATATTTTATATCATAACACTTTATATTTTATATCTTTTAGTGCATTTTATTTTATTTTTGAGTTCTTATTATTTTAGTTGTTGCATTTATTTTTTTTGAAGTCGATTTTTTTTTTCTAAAAATTATTTTTACTTGTCTCTTTTTAGTGATGTTATGAATGGTTATGATAATATCTTGCATGCATCTCTTAAGAGAAAGATTCGGGCGAAGGAATCAGAAATTGATATAAATTTTATTAAACCAATTATTTTACATTAATTAATGTATACATTGTATTTTTTGCTTCCATTCCGGAGATAACTTTTCCACCATCGAGTGTCCTTATTCATCTTTAGTCCTTGTTTTTAATAAGAGGAAAAATCTAATTAGATAAAAAAACCTCTTTTTCCGATAATTATTTCAATTCCATTATTCCCCAATTAAGTCGATTGGTTTTAATTACCTCCATCCTCCCAATCACCTCTCCATCCCAATCCATCAGAAATTGATAATAAAATTCAATTCATAAATAGAGAAATTATTTCGAAACGTTTGCAGGTTTTAAATGAACGTTTTAAGATTGTTTTTTATAAAAGATTTTATTTATTATAATTTCGATTATTTGCACATAAGAATTGGAGATTTCCCTTATTTTGTCATTGATCATATCATATGAAATTGACCAAATTAATATAGTACCACATCTAAAGTACCGTCTTTCCAATAAAAAAAGAATCATCGAAATCGGTTCAAAAACAAAGAAGTTATGGGTGAACAAGTGAACATACATAGCAAAAGAGGTCCAATACCAATGAAATGTACACGAGACCAATCGGGTACTAGACTGAACCCAATGCAAAAAATAATCATCGAAATCGGTTCACATCGTAAAGAGAAATAAATGTTCAAACAAACAAAAAGAAACAAAAAAACAGACACTCCGTTGAATTGATAACCTCCTCCTTTTTTCAAAGTCGCTTAAAAATGAAACGTCGTAGAAATTTCGTTCTGATGCCAAAATATTTGTATTTCCAATTCGTAGAACTTATTAGATTTTGAACTCTAAAGCAGCGGTCTCCAAAATTAATAATTCCGTGAGCTACTTTCGAAGTAAAAATCATCCGGTGAACTACTCGTTACAAAAATTTTTCTTATTGCTTATAAACCTTATTTTTTCAATTTTATTTATATGTCTTTCTTATCTTTCAAAATATTTTAAATTATATAAATTTGAAAGTTTATATAATAGGAAAATAAGGATACGTTTTTATGTGTGATTTTTTTATTTATCAGCCAACATTTCGTCGACTTTGCCGACTTCTTCAGGGCTTCAAATAGTCATGCCACACATTCGTTTAAATTTTTTTTTATCTGTTGCCTCATTCTATGTATTTCTGTTTTGTCTAGTGTAATTATTATCTAATATAAAGAATGGAAGGATAAATTGTTTATGTGAATGTGCCAAATATTTTTTGAAATGTGTGTTTCTGATGGATGGTCTTCAATGGTAACGAAGATAAAAAGAAAATTTAGACGAATGTCTGGCATGACTATTTGAAGCCATGAAGAAGTCTGCAAAGTCGACAAAACGTTGGCTGATAAATAAAAAAGTCACACATAAAAACTTGTCCTTATTTTCTTATTATAAACTTTCAAATTAATACAAATTATGGATGGAAATGATAATAATAATAAAATTATATAGTTATATTAAATTTTCTATGAAAATATTTTGGAATAAGCATTCCTCATTAAAGTATTTTTTATTTTTTTACTTTCCACTATTTTTTAAATATTTATCCAAAATTGTTGCGAGCTACCAAAAATGACGCCGCGGGCTACCGCTAGTTGGGGACCTCTGGTATAAAGTATTAGAATTTAGGGTTCAAAAATTCTAAAAATATTACTACCGGACGAGCCTATTTTTAAACTAACGCAAAAATTTTCAAACTTATTTTTTTCCACATTGTGTTCAAAAATGTCTCCATGTGGAAAAAAATAATTTTCCACTATGATTTTTTTAAGATTTGCTTCTTAAAGCGCGCTGGGCATGGCCTAAATGGGAAAAAAGCGACCCCCGTAAGATTCCCACTCCGCGCGATTCTGGGCTGCTGGTAGGGGAAGTGAGAGAGGGCGGGTGAAGGGCCAGGCCAGGTCAAGTGAGAAAGAGCACATTAGCAGAGGGCTTTCAATTTTAACTTTCAACTGCCAGAGTATTAAATGTCACAAAAATGATTTCACAGATAGAGTTATTAGAAATATTAATGTACTACTACTAACTGAGACGTGGATGGGTAATGATGAACATTATGATGTACCTAATTTCGACTGCATTGTTCAATACAAACGAAGTGATGTTCGAGCAAGTGGAGTAGCAATTTACAAAAATTTAAATGATAAAACAAATATTATTACTCCGAATATTGAAACAACCATGTCGAATACTAATGATATAAACGTTAGACGGACAATTATTGGAGATATCTGTGCATGTATGTGCTAAATGGACAATAACGTTGAAATAGTCATGGTAGTCATTTATATTTCACCGAATTCTAAATTGGAAGACATAGAATTTTTCATTCATCGTGCACTTCTAGAATATTCTAAAGAGGGTTCTCTTTTACTTGGTAAAAATTTCCATCAGCTTCCACTAATTTTGGCTGGCGATTTCAATGTTAACTTTAGCAGATCCAAAATCAGATCGCTTAAAATTATTTCTATTGAATAAATTTGATTTAAAATTAAGCAATGACCCAGCAGCATCTACAACTAAATATGGAACCACCATTGATGGAGTTTTTTCAAGATATTCACAAAATATTGAATCACAAATTTACGTGTCTTATTTCAGTTACCACAAACGTATAGTTTCTATGATACAAACACAATAGATCTCAATTGTTTACATATTTTTCAAAACATATTCTGTAAATTTTTTTATAATTTATTTATAAATTTATTATTTGCAATAAATTTATTATTTGAAGAAAATTCTGTTTCGACATCTTCTTATATCATTTTTTTTTACTTTATCCAATGCGAAGCATGGGTAAAGTATTGCAATGGGTCGCGCGCCAAGCGGGACTTCAAAGGGTCCTCAGGTAAAGACTACGGAACCCATGGACTCAATTAAGGTCACAAATTGTAGTTTTCAATTAGGTTGAATTTTAGCACGTGACGATTTTGCCAAAAATTACCTGGGGTCTCGTCGAGAGGCCAAAAAGTACCATTTTTTTTGGAAGTGCGTGGGGATGGATGGATGGATGGATGAATGTATGTGTGTGTTATCGTTTTTTTCGTCCACGATTTTTTCCACACCTTTGCACCGATTAAAATGAAATTTAAAACCTACAATTCTTTTAACAAAATGAAGCGCTGATTAGTTTTTGGTACATATCGGCCCACAAACATTAGTACTTTATTTGGGTACTTTTTTAGTTTTTTTTAAATATCTTGAAAATGAATTAACGAATTTTGATGAAATTTAATATCCTAATTAAGTATCTTGGGGACAACAAAAAAGGTTAAATAAAGTTTTTAGTAAAAGTATATTTTAAAGTACTTTACTCTAGAGTAAAAAAGTACTTTTTTTTAAATTCCTTATTTTACCTAAAATTTAAAAAAAAACTTTAAAATTTATTCATTTGATCGGTAATATAGCTCATTTAAACTTGCTTAAGTAAGAATGGTTAGGCTTCTCGCTGTGAAATGATAAACATTTGGGAGAAAATTTTATAAGTAACCATAGTAACTTTAAAATCAAAAATAGTGATTGATTCTGATTTAGTACTTGAGGAATAACCATTCTATATTGAATTATTGACGTTTCGGTTTTTATTGGTAACCATTGCTGAAGACATAGAAGAATCGACTTAAAATCAAAAATAGCGATTGATTCTCATCTAGTACTTGAGGAATAACCATTCTATATTGAATTTTGACGTTTCGGTTTTTATTGGTAACCATTGCTGAAGACATGGAGGAATCGACTTAAAATCAAAATTAGCGATTGATTCTCATCTATTACTTGAGGAATAACAATTCTACATTAGATTTTTGACGCTTCGATTATTATTGGCAACCATTGCTGAAGACATGGAGGAATCGGCTTAAAATCAAAAATAACGATCGATTATTATCTAATACTAGAGGATTAACCTTATTGCATTCCATTTTTGATGTTTTTACTATTAATGGCAACCTCTACTGAAAACCGGGAAGAATCGACTTAAAATCAAAAAGACTAAATTCTTTTTTGGTAAACAACTCAAGCTTGACACCTCTTTGGAAGTATTTTGGAATTAATTGGAAATATTTGGAAGTACTAGGAAATATTTGAAAGTACTTGGAAATATTTGAATTTATAATTTATAATTTTTTCGATGTTCAGTTATTAGAGCTTTTTTGTAGAGCAAAATGCCATGGTTTAGCTCAATTTTTTTAATCAAAATAGTTCCAGCCGTTTTTTAGATATTTCAAAAAAAGAAGGATAAAAACTACTTTTTTCATGCACGATTACAATACTTGACCATACCCTGTATGGTAAAGTAAAAAATACTTTTTCTCATAGGGTGTGAGGTATATATTTTTATGTAGAATTCGGCTGAATTAGATAAATAAAGGCCATAGGGCGATAGGCATATTGAATCGGCCCCAGATAGATATCTGGATCATCTTTGAGGGTATGTTGGTACTAATAAGATACGTTGATCCTGCAAGTTTTAGATCTTTATCTACTTTGGTTTTTGAATAAATCAGAAAATAATATTTGGAAGTACTAGGAAATATTTGGAAGTACAAGTGGAAGTAGGTGTACAGCATATTAGGTCGCGGTTCACCCCTCGGTTTTTACATTTCTAGCCTTCTAGTGGCTATGTATACAAAATTTGGTTGAGTTTGGTCCAAGGGCAAGGAAGATACGAAGCCTTTTGTGTTTTAGACCACATAATCAAAAATTTTTCATTTTTCAATTCAGGGGTCAAATTTCAAAATAAAAATAATTTTTATAAAAAAAAATAAAACCGACTTCAAAAAACTTAAATGCAACAAATAAAATAATAATAACTTAAAAATAAAATAAAACCCACTAAAAGGTATGAAATAATTCTCTTATTTAGTTACAACTAAAGGACGAAATATTTACATGAAATTACTTTTGAAGTCGGTGCTAAACAAACTATATAAGCTAGCGTACCCGTCAAACGTACTAAGTAAGATCCGTCAAGTGCGATTCATAAAATGTATATGTTTGGCACCGACTTCAAAAAGTAATTTCATGTTAATATTTCGTCGTTTAGTTCTAACTAAATAAGATAATTATTTTATACCTTTTAGTAGATTTTATTTTTAAGTTCTTAATATTTTATTTGTTGCACACATTTTGGGGCCCGTTCCCCCTTTAGGGTTCGAATTTCAAAAGATCCCTTCTTAGCACACCCATAAATCATTGAAAAAATATACACTCCAAATTTCATCTTTCTAGGTCAAGCGGTTTAGGCTGTGCGTTGAGAGATGTAACATCAACTTCTCTTTTTATATACGTATATTAAGATAATTTATATAAAATTAAGAAATTGAATTTAACACGAGAGAAGCAGATTCCGACTTTCTTGTAAAAAATCGCAAGATCATCTTCTATTGTATCCGAGAAATAGAGATTGTAGTGTTGGTGCAAGGTGAAACATCTATATATATAAAATTAAGGTTTTGTCTGTACATTGATCCAAATCACGCCAAATTTTGGTTGCACACGTTTCAAGCAAATTTATGAACAAAAACATACTCAACAAAATTCCTGCCTGTCTGTCTGTCTGTATGTCTGTATGTCTATCTATATGACTGTCTGTATGTTCCCGTGGGTTCCGTAAAAAGTTGCTCACGATTCACGTAAAAACGGCTGAAGGGATTATTATGAAATTTCATATTTACATCAGATGTCTTCTAACTTACGTTTTTAGCTATATAACGTTTTAATATTTTGATTTCAAAAGGGGGTTTTGGGGGGCGCACGAATGAAAATTATCAAATAACTCCTAAACTATTAACTCTACGGCAAATTTTATAATGAGCAAAGTTGAAGGGGATGTAATTTCTCACAGCTTTTGTTTGAAAAAATTTCCCCCAAAACCACCCAAAAAAGGGGGGGTGGGTTCAAAATATAAAAATTCTTGCTCTTGGACCAAACTCAACCAAATTTTGTATACATAATCTGTGGGTCACTAGAAAGATAGAAATTGAAAAACTAACGACCCAAAATGGGGGTGGGGGTCAAAAAATGAAAATTATTACCCTTAGAGCCAACTTAACCAAAGTTTGTATACATAATCTGTGGGTCACTAGAAAGATAGAAATTGAAAAACTAACGACCCAAAATGGGGGGGTCAAAAAATGAAAATTATTACCCTTAGAGCCAACTTGACCAAATTTTATATACATAATACTAGAAGATTAGAAATGCAAAAACTGGGTGCGGGGGTGGAGTAATGGTACGGGTGCGGAGGTGGGTTAGGGGTGGAGTAATGGTACGGGTGCGGAGGGGTTCTGGTGAGATGAGGACCCGGGGGGTGGAATGGGGGTGAGGGGAGTAGGACGGAGTAGGGTGAAGGGGGTGGTGCGGGGTGGAGTCCTGCGGGTATAGTGGGTGTGGGGGTCCAGGGGGCTAGGCGGGGGGTGGTGCGTGGGGGTGGAGGGCATGGGGTTTGGTCCGGGGTGGGCGTGGTGCGAGAGTGGTGGTGCAAGGTGTAGAAGGGGTTTGAGTTGAGGGCCCAGAGGCGAAATGGGGTAGGTGGAGCGATTGGGGCTGGGGTGAGGTCACGGGTGGGTGGTGGGGCGGGGGGGGCTGGGGCACGGGAGCGGGGTGGTGGTGCTGGGTGGGTTTCGGGGGGGGGGGGGGGGTTGCTGGGCGGGAGTGGGGTGCGAGGGGGTCCAGAGGGCGGGCTCTCTGGCTAGCAAAGAGGGCCGCCGAAAACAAGACATTCATTTGATATTAAGAGATATCTAATAGAATAAAAATAGATCACTCAATATATAATATATTTGGATTAAATACCTAAAAATTTGGTCATATTTGGAATGATTTCGATTTATCTTGATTATTAATTAAATATCTTTAGAATAAATAAGAGCTCATTAAAAATTCTCAACTCTATCAATATATTTACTATAAAGAAATTGTTTTTTTCAGTGCACGGAAGAATTTTGAGTCATATCCTATATGGAACCCAAAAAATAAGCGATTTTTTCTCAAAAGCTAATTTACCAATACCTAAAGGAGATATGGAATATTTGTTTATATCCTTGATTTGGGTGGGAAATAGTAACAATATAATAATACTATAGCCAGTCTTTACCTTAATTCTAGATAAATATTTCATACTAGTTGCAAGGCTCGCCTTCGGCGGCCCTCTTGCTGCCCAGGAGGCACGCCCCCTGGACCCCAGCCCTCGAACCCCACACTCCCACCCACCGCCCCCCGAAACCCACCCAGCACCCTCCGCACCATGCCCAACCCCCGCCCCAAACCACAACCCGCACCCCACCCACCCCGGATCACCCACCCCATCCACCCTGTACTCTGCGCACCACACCCCCGCCTAGCCCCCTGGACCCCACCCCCGCTATGCCCATGGACTCCACCCCGAACCACCCCCCTTCAACCCCACCCTACTCCGCCTCACTCCTCACCCCACCCTCATTCCACCCCCGCACCCAATTTTGCATTTCTAGCTTCCTAGTGACCCACAGATTGTGTATACAAAATTTGGTTGAGTTTAGCCCAAGAGAAATAATTTTCATTTTTTGACCCCCCCCCATTTTGGGTGGTTAGTTTTTGCATTTCTAGCTCTCTAGAGGCCCAGAGATTATGTATACAAAATTTGGTTGAGTTTGTTCCAAGGGCAAGAATTTACATTTTTCACCCCCCTTTCGGGAGGTTTTTGGGGGAAATTTTTTAAACAAAAGTTGTCAGAAATCACATCCCCTACAACTTTGTTTATACTAAAATTTGTTGTAGGGTTAATAGTTTAGGAGTTATTTGATAATTTTGATTCGTGCGCCCTCCCAAACCCCTTCTGGGGTCAAAATATCAAAACGTTATATAGCTAAAAACGTAAGTTAGAAGCACCTGATGTAAATATGAAATTTCATAATAATCCCTTCAGCCGTTTTTACGTGAATCGAGAGCAACTTTTCACGGAACCCACGGGAACATACAGACAGTCATATAGATAGACATACAGATTTTTCGGAAACTACTGAACAGACAGACATACATACAGACAGGAATTTTGTTGAGGGTGTTTTCGTTCATAACTTTGCTTGAAACGTGTTCAACCAAAATTTGGCGTGATTTGGAGCAATGTACAGACAAAACCTTAATTTTATATATATAGATACATAAATATCAAAATTTATATTGGGGTTTTATTTATTTATTTGTTTAATTTATTTATTAAACAATTCTCTGAGGCAGAGATGCCTCATAGAGTAGATACAACAAATTATTTGATACAATATACTGATAAATAATATAAGTACAACATTATTACACTTTTTAAATAAAAGATAATTTTAAATCAATTCCAACACTATAAATTCTAGTTAACAAGTAGTTAGATAAAGCCAAGTATAGTTTTTTATGTGATCAAGGAAAACAATTTAAAATTATTCTATGTTTATATAATTTTTTAGTCAAAGTTAATTCATTTAACTAAAGAAGAAATCAACTCACTTATGAATGAAATTCTAATAAATACGCATGTAGAATATTTAAATTAGGCTGAAGATGAAGAAAGACAGGACATTTTTTGCAATTCTAGTCTACAATTTCTTTTTTGTTCCTCTTTCGAAAAAGTTATTCATCATATCAAGATATTTTTTCACTAGCTGATTTTTTTTCGTCAATTATTTTTGGATTTCTTGAAAAATCTTTTTTTATACTTTATTCAAAATATTTTATTCACGATAGTCATTTAGTAGACAGATCATCAGTATTGAGAACAGCAAAGCCAGGCTTCATAACGAATATCTACATTGAAACAAATTTCTTTTTGCAATTTAAAAAACTCATCACAGCATTTTTTACTTGATAGATTTTCATAATCAATTTATAATCGTTATTAATAAAACAGCGATTACCCAAAGCTGACTATTTTATGAAAGTTAAAAATTTTTGTGAGTTCTAAAAAATAAATTGATACGTTCTGATGTGGTCATCCACTTGACTTTACCATACACTTCAGGTTGAGTTTGATACAAGGGCCTAGATTTTCATTTTTTGACCCTCCTCTCCCACCTCCCCACATTTTGGGTGGTTTGTTTTTGCATTTTTAGTGTTCTAGGGGCCCACTGATTATGTATACAAAATTTGGTTGAGTTTGCTCAATGGCATAGATTTTTATATTTTGACCCCCCTAATTTTGGCCCAAAAAATATTTTCGTTATTATAGGTTCATTTTATAGTATATATTCATTTTCTTGTTTTTTAGTTTGAAAATATTATAATTTTAAATTTTAACCCCTCCGCCCCCTCCTTAATTTTGGGTCGATGTGCCCCAAAATCTAATCAGCTCTTAATCTCAATGCACCAAAACTACGTGTGAAATTTGGTTTTGATATTCATACTAGTTTTTGAGCTAGCTCGTCCACAAAATTTGGTAACGCACAGACTAATAGATTAACACACTAACAGACATTTTGACAAAACAGTTATTATCTCGAAAAATTATAATTTTTTCGATGTTCACTTATTAGGGCTTATTTTGTAGACCGAAATGCCATTGTTTCACCCAATTTTTTTTTATCAAAATAGTTTCAGCCGTTTTTGAGATAATTCAAAAAAAAGATGCAAAAATAAAACAAAAAAAAAACACTTTTTTCATGCACGATACAATATTTGACCATACCCTGTATGGTAAAGTAAAAATACATTTTTTTCATAGGGTAGTGGGGTATATATTTTTATGTAGAATTCGGCTGAATTAGATAAATAAAGGCCATAGGACGACATGGGCGGATCCAGGGGTAAGGGGGGCATGGGCGGCGACCCCCCCAGAGGATTGGTGATCAACATTTTTTATATGTTTATTTAATTTTTTTTTTATAACATTTAATTTTAAAATTGAAAAAAAAAATCTATGTGTGTGTGTGTGTGTGTGTGTGCGTCTCTGATTCCCCCCCCCCCCGCTTGGACAATTCCATCGCGACACACTTTCGAGATACAAAGTAGATCTTATGTACATCGGCCACCAGAACTATATGGTTCAATTGAACTAGTTCCATATAATGAACGAACTATAAAAGAACTATTCCTAAAAAGAACGATTTTTCCCATCTCTATTAAAAATGTTGAAAAAGGAAATGAATTTAAAAATATAATGCTCTTTTTATTTAGTTTGAGATAGGATCCATTTTTCATTAAGGGGGGGGGTAAAACTCAGTGGCTGCCGACCCCCCCCCCCAAATCAGAGGTCTGGATCCGCGCCTGTAGGAGGATAAGCTTATTGAATCGGCCCCAGAAGGATATCTGGATCATCATTTGAGGGTATTTTGGTACTAATAAGATACGTTGATCCTGCAAGTTTCAGATCTTTAAAGACTTTGTTTTTTAAATAAATCGAAAATAACTGAAAATCAATAAAAAATTCTCAAAAGCAGTTTGACCGAATGGAATGAAATTTGGCCACATCATAGAGATAAATAAAGGCTATAATCGGGAAAAATAGCTCATAATCTTCATAATAACCGTTTGAAACAGGCGATTTTTTTCGACATTATTATTTTTCTCTATGATAACGTTTTTGTACAATTTTGAAATTAATTTTTTTTAATATCTTTTTTCGATGTAGAATAACGTCTCAAATCCACAATTGATCGAAAAGGTACACCATATTGAAAATAATAAAAAAACTGATTTTTTGATGTAAAAACCGATTTATTTCAATGTTTATCCTTGAACACGACAATTTCAATATATTTGGTTTATAATTAATTTTTGAATATTAAAGTATTTTAATTAAAAAAAAAATTGTTTCCATATTATTATTTTGAATATTTTATGTTATCTGCATTTATAAAGTAATCAAATAAGCTTTGTTTCTGTTGTTTCAAGAGTAAAAAACATTGATATAAATCGGGGTTTTTTGGCTTTTCTGCCTTTCTAGACATAAGCTAATTTACGATACTAATTATTTTTTTTAAATTTGTCTCTACCGCGGGGTCAGGTTTTAGCCGGATGCCTCAAGTCGGATTTGAACCCGACCCGGGTCCACTTGGTTAGCATGATGACACGCTAACCCCCCTTAATCAGGTTTTGCATCAAAAAATCAGTTGTTTTTTTATTATTTTCAATATAGCGTACCTTTTCGATCAATTTGTGGATTTGAGAGAATATTAAAAAAAAATTAGTTTCAAAATTGTACGAAAACGTTATCATAAAGAAAAATAATAATGTCAAAAAAAATCGCCTGTTTCAAACGGTTATTCATAATATGAAGATTGTGAGTTGTTATTTTTCCCGATTATAGCTTTTATATAGCTCTATGATGTGACCAAATTTCGTTGAAATCGGTCAAGCCGTTTTTGAGAAAAAAAATTATTTTCTGATTTTCAGGATAGTTTTTACAAAGTCTTTAAAGATTTGAAACTTGCAGGATCAACGAATCTTGCTTATTAGTAGAGACCAGATGCCTATGCAATTGCATATTTTGTTTGCCGCCACGTACGACCCAGGATATCAATTATCTATCCGAATCATGCATCTAGGATACTGTGGGTTAAATTTTATACTGGATATTTTTGCATATTTGAGTAATATTGCATAAAATTGCAATATTTGAGTAATATTGCATAAAATTGCATATTTGAAGGAAATTGCATAAAATTGCATATTTGAAGGATTTTTCCTCAAGTATTGCACATTTCGTGCCAAATTCAGATGTTTTAAAAGATAAATAAATTTAAAAAATAAAGAAATAAAACAGGAGCATTTGTAAACATAAATTATTTAGAATTACAATCAAATTTTAATTATTTTTGAGATCATTTGTTAATTATTTCTTTATTCTTTATATTTTAATGGTCTTCGGGAACTATAGCTCAATTTCGGACATTGAGTGTTCGTGTGTGTGTGTGTTGAAGTGTGTAAATTAGTGTAGGGATCAGATTATTATAGCCGGTCAAATATTTACATTATTTTATTAGTTTATTATTTGTACGTCTATAAGAAAAGCTTGTTAATATATGGTAAAAAAATAAAAGCATTACAATACAATCGTGTCTGTTAAATAAAACTACCCCCCCCCACCCGTATTTTTTCTTTCACATTTTAGAAGCATAATTATATTTACTATGTTTATTTTATTCAAGTGTACTTATAATTTCTTTGAGTTTAAAGATTTTTTAATAATATACTCTTATTAAAGGAGCAAAAATTGTATATTTATTTGTATATATATTTGTTTGTATATATATTTGTATCTTGGTTATATTTTGAAAACGGCTCTACCGATTTTGATGAAATTCACGGGTTAGGGGTTTTTGGGGTGACAATTCGATCTGTCACGGTCTCATCTTCGACAAAATTGTTTTTGATGGGTTTTTTTCGTAATCAAATTAATTATTCTCAGGTAGACAAATCCCATTCTTAGGGTTTTACAAAAGGTTTCCCTTTTCCTTTTATACCCAGGCAGACAATGGGTTGTTTGTTTCATTGTTCTAAAAGGCCTTGAAGAAGTATTGTGTTTGTGGATTTTAACATATTTTGTTCTCCCTAAACGTTAGAAATATTAATAAACGTTTTATAATTGTTTTTATAAAGAACTTTATTTATTTAATAGAATAAAAAATAATCAAGAATTTATTTAAAAATATATTTCGCATAAGCAGGTCTCAATTTTCTGAAAAAACAACATATTTTGATAGGTTTTATTTATTAACAATTGGATGAATAAAAATGAATCATATGGTTGAATCAAAACAGGTGCAGAAGGTGGGGCGCAGTGGTGGGGAATCCGGGGGGTAGGTAGAGGTTTCGGGGATGGGGTTTTTTCAAAATTATAATTTTCATAAGGTGTAACGTAGGCGTTGATTACATTTGTTAAAAAATAACAAAACGATTTTTATAGAAATTTAAAATGTATTTTATCCGTCATTTTAATATAAAAATATTCAATCTCTTACAATGGTGCCAGATTTGTCAAACGAGCACGGGATTGGCTGAAATCGGTACATAAACAGCAAAAAGTTTTGGGCTTATGAATTATGAATCCTTATTGTCTGTTCTATATACTCTAGCATTAACTTTTTTCTAGTATTGTCGCGAAACAACTACCTTAATTCGTCACTCTCAACAAGAAACTTTTTAGGATTCCTTAGGGGTTCTTAAAAATATCCCCAGGCGAATTGTGGTTTGTCACTTTTCCTCTTGATTTGCCCGGATTCCCCGAGCATGGGAGTTTATTTGGAAAAATTAGATGTGAACATGTAATATCTCTCTCTTTCTTTGTCTGTCTGTCTGTCTGTCCGACTCTTGGCCTGTGATTCCCCGCCCCAAGATCTCAATTAACTCGATGATTTTACTCTTCATTTTTACACTTCACACTTCATTTGTGGACTTGTTTATTTATTTTTATTTTTTGTCCCTCCTTCACTTTTCATCTTTTCCCCTACAATTAACAAGTTATATTACATAATGATTATTTGGATTAAGATGTCTTAAAAAATTAAAAATATTTTATTTCAAAATTAACTAAAAAGTTGTTGTAGGGAAATAAGAACAATAGCTTATGCAAGTATTTTTTATTTTGTGCCAACGTTTAGTCAACTTTGTTGACTTTCTCAGGCTCAAACAAATTAACTTCTTTGCATATTTGTCATTTTATAAATATGCAAATAAATTAATTTGTTTGAGCTCTGAGGAAGTCAACAAAGTTGACGAAACGTTGGCATAAAATAAAAAATACTTGCATAAGCTATTGTTCTTATTTCCCTACAACAACTTATTAATTTAATCGATGAACATAAATAATCAAAATAATTAACTAAATAGTAGAATATAAATTTTTCTCTTGGAACCTAAAAAATACCCACATATGTTCACATGTTCAAAAATAAAAGCGTGGGCGTTAAATTTATTTTTAGTCAAGGGCATATAAATTCCTCGGGTCCAAAATCAAAATATATATTCTAGTTTTTATTTCATTTTGAAATAAGAGCTTATTTTTTCATAAATGATTAATAGAGAGAGTTGGTGCAAGGTGAAACATCTTTAATAAAGATAAAAGTAAATAAATATTTTATGAAATGTTCATTTATATTTTGTTTATTGGGCCTCCGAGGACTTACAAAGATAAAAGACAATTATATAAATTTATTTACAAACTTTTCACACTTTCAGCTTCAGAATAAATTAATTCAGATCCAGAGCGGGTGGCTGAGAGAGCCAGGACTATGAGTTAGGCTTTCTAGTTCACTTGTTTCACGTTAAAAAATAAAAGAGGTAAATTTTTTCATATATATATATATATATATATATATATTCGGGCAATCATGCCAACTTCAGGAAGTACAGAAAATAAATAATTCAACTTTTTGAATGCTAGGGTATATAATATATATATATATATATATATATATATATATATATATATATATATATATATATAATTTACTAAAATTCCCATCTGTCTGATTCTTTGGGGAATCGAAACAGATGAATTTTGTTCAGATATTCAATAATAAATTTTATTTAGAATGTTTATATGTTAACATTAAATGAAAGCGAAAGTTAAAACTTATATCCGGTCACTGCCCTATTTTGGTGCAATTGGGACCAGACTCGTTTTGATAGTGAACTAAGAGTTGAAAAAAAGAGATACAGGACCCAGCCTGGTATGATCCGACATCTTCCGCGTCAAGCCCGCAGATGCCTTCTCCATTTAGGCGATGGATCCCCTGACTAGATCCTATAATCAAATTTTATATATATTCAACTCTCTAGTTCAGTCACGTTTTTCTTTAATTTTCCTAAAATAGTATGCTTCTTATAAATTTACTACAATTCCCATCTGTCTGATTCTTTGGGGAATCGAAACAGATGAAAAGTTTTAACTTTTGCTTTCATTTAATGTTAACATATAAACATTCTAAATAAAATTTATTATTGAATATCTGAACAAAATTCATCTGTTTCGATTCCCCAAAGAATCAGACAGATGGGAATTATAGTAAATTTATAAGAACCATACTATTAGGAAAATAGAAGAAAAACGCTACTGAACTAGAGAACTAGAGAGTTGAATAATATATATAAAATTTGATTATAGGATCTAGTTAGGGGATCAATTGCCTAAATGGAGAAGGCATCTGCGGACTTAACGCGGAAGATGTCGGATCATACCCGGCTGGGTCCTGTATCATTTTTTCAACTCTTGGTTCACTATCAAAACGAGTCTGGTCCCAATTGAACCAAAATAGGGCAGTGACCGGATAAAAGTTTTAACTTTCGCTTTTATTTAATGTTAACATATATATATAAATATATATATTATATATGTTTAGTGAACACAGGAAAAAAAATTGTTTTAATTATTTAAATGGATAATTTCTCTCAAGCTTGAGTTGTTTGCCATAAAAGAATTTAGTCTTTTTGATTTTAAGTCGATTCTTCCACGTTTTCAGTAGAGGTTGCCATTAATAGTCAAAGCATCTCAAATGGAATGCAATAAGGTTATTCCTCTAGTATTAGATAAGAATCGATCGTTATTTTTGATTTTAAGTCGATTCCTCCATATCTTCAGCAATGGTTACCAATAATAATCGAAGCGTCAAAAATCTAATCTAGAATTGTTATTCCTCAAGTATTAGATGAGAATCGATCGCTATTTTTATTTTAAGACGATTCCTCCATCTCTTCAGCAATGGTTACCAATAATAACCGAAATGTCAAAAATCCAATGTAGAATGGTTATTCCTCGACTAATAAATGAGAATTGATCATTATTTTTGAATTAAAGTCAACATCAACTGCAAATTGCAAGTGATATCTGATTAATAATAAAGGAATAAACATATTAAAATTTCAAATGAATTTGGATAAAGTTTAGCAACGATCCATTGCAGTTTATTTTATTAATTTTGATAAATAATATTTTAATAATTTCACTACTACCTACTAGGCAGACGTTGTCACTCTGCAGAAATACAAACGATTTTTTGAAGATCATCCATATAGATAAGCTGTTCCGAACACCCTTAATTATTGTCTTCGCGTAATATTTTAAACAATATTTTTTATAATTTGAAAGTTTATATTGGGAAAATAAGGACAAGTTTTTTATGTGTGACTTTTTTATTTATCCACCAACGTTTCGTCGACTTTGCCGACTTCTTCAGGGCTTCAAATAGTCATGTCACACATTAGTCTAAATTTTCTTATTACCTTCGTTACCATTGAAGAATACAATTTTCAAAAGATATTTGGCACATTCACAAAAAACACTTTATAATAACAACCTTATCAATACAAAACAGAACAGAAATCACTTCTTATAAAAATACAATAGAATACTTTTCTTTTTATCCCCATATACAAAAATCTCAACTTCGAATGTTATTATAAAGAGAAAAATTGTGTTTTTTGTGAATGTACCAAATATCTTTTGAAAATTGTATTCTGATGGCCTTCAATGGTAACGAAGGTAATAAGAAAAATTTAGACGAATGTGTGACATGACTATTTGAAGCCCTGAAGAAGTCTGCAAAGTCGACGAAACGTTGGTGGATAAATAAAAAGTCACACATAAAAAACTTGTCCTTATTTTCCCAATATAAACTTTCAAATTATAAATTAAATTATGGACGGAAATGATAATAAATATTTTTGATGTCAATAATATAATATTTATTGTTCATACGATGTTAGAAAAAATTTTCATCACCTCTATGTTAAAATTAATAGGGAAACATCGATCCACAAATGAAAATTTTACCATAGTATTTTATATATAACAAGAAATAAACAAATAATCTGCCAAGGAACTAGAAATAATGATTTGCGAAAAATAAATAATACAAAGTCCTCGTCATGATTATCAATGTGTGCAGCTTATTTATTTATTTTTTTATGATTGAATCATTGAGTAATAAAAAAAACTAATGAATAAATATTATACTATGCGAAGGAACTCCAGCCAGGCTTGATAAAAAATAATTTAAGGAATCCCCGAAAGATCAAACATCTGGTCAAATAGTGAGTGATCTGATACTCGGATGATTCTATATTGGCAGAGAGGGAAGAGAAAAAATACATACATAGGACGCATTTTTAACCTACTTCAAAAAGGAGGAGGTTCTCAATTCGACTGAATTTTTTTTGTGTCTATGTTACCTCATATCTCCGCCGATTGTGAACCTATTTTGATGATTTTTTTGTGCATTGGGTTCAGTCTAGTTTCCGATTGGTGCCGTTTTTTCATTGGTATTGGACCTTTTTTTGATATGTTTGTTCAGGCAAAACTTCTTTGTTTATGAACCGATTTTAATGATTCTATTTTTATTGAAAAGAGGGTACCTTAGGAGTGGACCCTATTAATTTGGTCAAGTTCTGAAGATATAGTCAATGACGAAACAAAATCTAAATCTCCAATTCTTATGACCAAATAATCGAAATTATAATAAATAAAATCTTTTATAAAAAAAATCTTAAAACATTCATTTAAAACCCGCAAACGTTTCTAGAGAATTTCTATATTTATGAATTGAATTTTATTATCATTTTCTGATTCATTCACCCTACTCTTTCTCTTACGAGATGCATGCAAGGTATTATATTAAGTCACTATTGATAACATCACAAAAATGAGAAAAATAAAAATAATTAAAAAAAAAACCGACTTCACTAATAAGTGAATATCGAAAAAATTATGTTTTTCGAGATAACAATTGTTTTGTCAAAATGTCTGTTAGTCTGTGCGTTACCAAATTTTTGTGGTCGAGCTACATCAAAAACTAGTGGGAATATCGAAACCAAATTTCACAAGTAGTTTTGGCCCATTGAGATTAAGAGCTGATTAGATTTTGGTGCATATCGTCCCAAAATTAAGGGGGGTGGAGGGGGAGTTAAAAATTAAAAATCCAGGCCATTTTAGCAAACTCATCCAAATTTTGGATACATAATCAGTGGACCCCCAGAAGTCTAAAAATGCAAAAACTAACCGCCCAAAATGAGGGAAGGGGGAGGGACTGTAGGGTCAAAAAATGAAAATCTTGGCCATTTATGAAACTCAACCAAATTTTGTATACATAATCAGTGGGACCCCAGGAGTCTAAAAATGCAAAAACTAACCCCCCTACCCTACATGATTATAAATAATTTTATTAAATATTGAATATAAGTGAGGGGTCAGGTTGTATGGTAAAGTTAAGTGGATGGCCACATCAGAACACGTCAGTTGTTTTTTAAGATATTCATCAATTCCGTTCCCTACCGGTCAATTCGGCCGGACGCAGTAAGTACGTTATACATTTTTATTTTGTTATTATTTTATTTCGATATTTTATTTTAATTTGTTATTTTATTTTGTTATTTTATATTATTTTAATTTGTTTTTTATTATAATCGAATCACGCCCCAGTATATCTAAACGTACATTATACATTTTAATTTTGTTATTATTTCATTTTCTTATTATATTATTTAATTTTGTTATTTTATTTTAGGTTGTTTTATTAAGAAATCCCGTTCCAGTACATCTAAACGATTAAAGATAACGGACTAAGACTATGAAGAGATGGTTATGAAATAGCTTGAAGAGGCTGACGACGATAATCCTGTATGATCACAATGTTTTTTAATATTTGAAAAAGCGGCTTTATTAAGAAAACTTGATGTTTTAGGTATAGGGACATGATATATCATCCTCTTAAAGCATTTTTCTTCGTCTTTCGATTTATTGAGTAATAACATAACAAAAAAAGTATTTTGATTAAAAGGGCGATTCTAAAAACGTGTTAATATACGGGGTGTTCCATTTAAAAAAATAACGTTGCTACGACTTTTCGATGGAAGCCGAAACGTCGCAATGCTGAAAATATTTTAGATCGATAGAACAGGTAAGAAAATGTAAGGTACTAAATTTTCAGAAAAATCATGCTTTCCGTTTTCCATAAACGTCTAACGTGCCATCGACCGTGAATCACCCTGTATATTTTGCATTGGCCATTATAAATTATATATTTTCAATTATATATTACAGGTTTCGGGTTTAACATTGACACATTCATTCAGAAAAAAATGAAAAGAAAAATAATTGAGATACTTTGAAACAAAGTACCTACATGTATAATTATTAATTAAATCTACATATATAAAATGTGTAATTTAAGGTAAAAGGTATTAATCATTCTTTCATTAAATAAACAATTGTGATTTTGACAGCTTTTATTTTTCAATAAAAAAATTAATACAAAACATTTATATACCTATATGTATATATATTTTTTTATTATTATTAAAATTTACAATCTTTGAAGGTGTTAGTTTGTATATCATTGTCTGCATCTTCATCAAAAGAGCCGCAAAGCCCCCCTACTTGATGCCAGGTACTATAGTCACCCAAAATGTACACATAGTGTCCATTGGTTAATAAAGTTAGATGGTCTAAATAAATTACCATCTTCTCATGAACCTTTTTGGTCCTAAAAATTAACATAAGTTAAATTAAAAAAAATTCAATATGTTAAATACTATATTTCACTAAATATTGAGAGGAGATTCTTACTGTAAACCGGGATATATTCCATCTACATCAATTAAAACTTTTTTCTCGCCTTCGCTCAATTGAAATATTTCAAATTCACCTGGACCTTTAGGAATCACTTCAATCATAAGTAAATATGAATAAATTTTCAAACTCTGCAAAACAAACAATTATTATATATTAGTAAGTTTGGAAGAAAAAGTGAAAATGTCCTATACTTCATTCGAGATTAATGAATATTTTTTTTCATGTCAGACGAATCGTATTCATCCCCTTGGAAATCCAAGTGTTAAAAAGTAATTCAGACCAACACTTCTGACATAATCCATAATTAAATTAAATTAAGGTACGAAAAAAATATTTTTATATTATAGACAAAAGAATCAGCCGGGATTCGAACCCGGGATCTACGCATGTGCGCTGCGACGCCTTTAAAAGAACCTTAGCTCTTATCCTCTCGGCCACTGATCCCTGAACCCAAGCTAATACCTAATGTCTATATGAATTATAGAATTTCTTTAATCTCTTCCTCGTTCATTTTTATCAGCTCTGTAGTTGCCTGACTATATTTTAAACTATTCTCAAACGCCTCCCAATCGATCACAAACCCAAAGGTCGAAAATATTTTTTTTCTCTTTGCCCCGGAGCGTAATCACAATGAGGCCTCGTTCCTTAATTTAATTTAATTAATAATTGTCTTTCGACTAGGCCTCATTGTGATTACGCCCCGGGGCAAGAGAAAAATATTTTCGACCCTTGGGTTTGTGATCGATTGGGAGGCGTTTGAGAATAGTTTAAAATATAGTCAGGCCACTACAGAGCTGATAAAAATGAACGAGGAAGAGATTAAAGAAATTCTATAATTCATATAGACATTAGGTATTAGCTTGGGTTCAGGGATCAGTGGCCGAGAGGATAAGAGCTAGGGCTCTTATAAAGGCGTCGCAGCACACATGCGAAGATCCCGGGCTCGAATCCCGGCTGATCCTTTTATCTATAATATAAAAATATTTTTTGCAACGAAATTTTCTCTGGAGAGAGACGGACTGGTAGAAATTTTAATTGAATGTAATGGAAGGCAGCCCAGAGGTAGTGAGAAAAGAAAAAATTAACACATATAAAATAAGGTGTAATTTATTGGAATCCTTCCTCCTTTCCTTTCAAACCGACGTTTCGGAGGATTTTTCCCTCCTTCTTCAGGGTTTCAAAGGGTCAATGAATAAAACAAATAAAATGTTTCCTTCTTCTCTCCACAGTAGTGTTCAAAAACTTTCTTCATTTTTAACAAAGGCATAGAAAAACAATTTTTTTTTCCTCCTTTTCTTAATTAGATCTAAAAATGAAGAAAGTTTTTGAACACTACTGTGGAGAGAAGAGAAACATTTTATTTGTTTCATTCATTGACCCTTTGAAACCCTGAAGAAGGAGGAAAAATCCTCCGAAACGTCGGTTTGGAAAGGAAGGTTCAATAAATTACACCTTATTTTATATGTGTTAATTTTTTCTTTCCTCACACTCTGAGTTGCCTTCCATTACATTCAATTAATATAAAAATATTTTCTTCGTTCCTTAATTTAATTATTTTCGACCCTTGGGTTTGTGATCGATTGGGGGGCGTTTGAGAATAGTATAATTATGATCCATAAAATCTTAGATTAAGATGAGGAAATTCTAAGTGAGTTTTCTAATAAAATATAACTCCGCCACAATCGATATTGTAAATAGTGTAAAAGCCAAACAAAAATTTGAAATTTTAATTTATTTTTAATTGTTTTCATGTAGGGAGAATAAAGGGTTTCAAATACATATATTGCTTCCTGGCGGGATAAGCTCAAGCGCCTTGTGACACTTACAATAAGACTTTTTTCTGGGTCCACCTGTTTTACCCAGACCGTATATTGGGGCCTTTCATTTAAATCGGAAACCAAAAGATGATAGCAATCGACTGGCGATGTCAAGTTGACTTGGGATCCATCCCATGTGATCACGTTATGTACGTTTGCAATACATTCAGCTGAAAAAGAAATTAAAAGACTTGTTATAAAATTTCCTCAAGAAAAATTTGCAAATAACATGGAAAAGAGAATGAAATTCACTTTTGATTCAATTTATTAAGATTCGTTTGTTTGTATTAAAGAAAAAGAAAAACACTTTACCGTCAAATGGTGAGAAATCTTCATCTTGGATGAGTTCATAGATATTAGTGATTAAATCATTTGCTGTTTTGCCAAGTTTCATACACCCAGAATGTATAACTATTTTTTCATCAGCACTTGTTTCAATAATTAGTTCATCCTAAAAAATAAATTAAATAAGAAATAGTAAAACATTTACCTGTTACGCGGTTTTGGTCATTGTTTAAACTCGTTAACAAAAATTCGCATGTGATAATCGATTTTATTTCCGTTTTATAAAACATATAAGTAATTTTTAAGATTTTAAACATATGTTTTAAGATATGTTTTCTTAGAAACGTCTATCAGTGAGCAAAAAAAGTACCTCATTAAAAATGTCCAATTCCTGATTCCAACATTCTTCCCCTTGGAGGTTTCCACCCCAGGAAACAAACGACCCTAATTAAAAATCTGAATCCTCTCCCTTCCCCAAATTCCACTTAACTCTATTCCAGGATCCCGTTATAAAAGCCGAGGGGTGAATCGCGACCTAATATCGTGTACACCTACTTTCACTTCCACTTTAATTTCCAAGTAGAAGACAATAGATAAAGGAGCATTATCTAATGAATTCCAAAATAATTCCACATAATTCCAAAGACGTGTAGGTACACTTAATTCCAAACGCGGTTCACCCCTCGATAAAAGCCCTTTGTAGGCCACAAGCAGAGTGATCTATTTTTGAATTCATAACTAACATAATTCTGTCACTCTATATAATATTCTTCTTACTCGGAATAAAAGTCATATAAAATATTTATTTGCATTTTTTTTACTAAATAAATCTCACTACATAGGTATATCTAGGAAGCTCCAAACCCGCTTAAAAATTATACGTTAGGACTTGAAAAATATATTCATATTGAATTGGATATACATTAATACTAACAAATTTTCTTACCTTTAAGAACGGTTCAAATTTCAGAGAGTAATTGTAACTTTGATTTTCCCAGGCGTTATCGCAGGCTACGGTGTAAGCGGTTTTAACATCTGGGTTCATTAAATCCGTGCAAAACTCAACTGGCCAAATCTCGTCGGGCTTTTCCTTTACATTCCACGAATCGGTCAATTCGAAATTGAACATTTGTTTGGGTTTACCTTCAACAGTTTTGCTCATATTTAAAGCGAAGCTATACGGATCCACCATATTGTAGAAATATTTCAAATCTGTAATTATCTAAAATAATACAAAAATTATTGATTGTGAATATATCGTGAGAGCAGCTGCACAGACGACTCTCTGAGTCCCCAAAATTTGGGCATCCAAAAAAAAGATACATCAAAACTTTTTTTTTTTTTATTTAATGTCACCGGGAACAAAGCCCATTTAGACAGCACATAAGTAAAGTGTTAGTAGGGTTAGTGAAGGAGCCGAGTTTTCAGCCGGCAGAAATTTTTATTTGCCAGCCAGGATCGAACCCCGGCCTCCCACTCCAACATCGTCATAATCGATCGATGCCGAAGCGAGGCCAGTGCGTTAGCCGACCGAGCCAACCCGACTCCCCCATCAAAACTTAACAGTATAAATTAAGTAAAACAAAAGTGAAAATAATATTCAAAAACATTTAATTTTAAATATAAAATTTAAATTTGGAATCATTAACTAGAGAACACATAGATAACTTGATTAAACCAGTTCAATATTGAAGATTTATTATTTTTAACATTTTTGGACTCTCAAATTGTACCCTCGTAAAATATTTACACGATCGTTGTAAGTAAGGGCCTCCTCCTAAATGATTACCACTTTGTGGTTTTTTTTTTTGCTTTTATTATTTTTAAATATAATTATCCTTGGTACTTTCTACCTTCCAATTTCGGATAGTCATGAAATATTCGCTCATTATTTTAAATAAAGACTTAATAGCAATATAGGAACCAAAGTTTTATTCTTGTCAGTAGTTGCACTAATAACGTTATTTAAAAAGTAGTTTTTACGAACACCAATTTTTGATTAATAGTAAAAATTCTGAATAAACCATGCCTTGCTTAGCCACTCATTAGAATTGTCCTAAAGTTCTTGACAAAGAGAAAAATTAATTTTAGAAAATTTCGATAATTTATTAATAAATTCTCTTTTATAAATATATAATCAAGTGGCAAGTCAAAGATCTGATTAAATATATTTGATTTCAAGTTATTATTATTTGAAAATAATCTTTATCTTTAAAACAAATTGAAGCATTTTTCAAAATTTAAAAAAATATTTATATTTGATTCTATTTTCAATCTTATCATTCATAAAAAATTTCGGAAACGTTTCATTCTCTAATAGAAGAATTGAATTTATTTCTTATGATAATATGTACAATGAAAATAAGCTGACGTGTTCTGATGTGGCCATCCACTTGACTTTACTATACAACCTGGCCCCTCACATATTTAATATTTAATAAAATTATTTATAATCATGTAGGGGAGGGGGCTTAGTTTTTTCATTTTTAGACTTCTGGGGTCCCACTCATTATGTATACAAAATTTGGTTGAGTTTGGTACAAGGGCCTAGATTTTTTATTTTTACCCCCCCTCCATCCCCCCCCTTAATTTTAGGTCGATATGCACCAAAATCTAATCAGCTCTTAATCTCAATGGACCAAAAAATGTGTAAAATTTGGTTTCGATATTCGCACTAGTTTTTGAGCTAGCAAGTCCACAAAAATTTGATAACGCACAGACTAACTAACTAACTATAATAACTAACAGACTAACTAACAGACATTTTGACAAAACAATTATTATCTCGACAAATATAATTTTTCGATGTTCACTTATTAGGGATTTTTTGTAGAGCGAAATGACATGGTTTCGATGAATTTTTT
This sequence comes from Forficula auricularia, assembly GCA_024734495.1. Lineage (NCBI taxonomy): Eukaryota > Metazoa > Arthropoda > Insecta > Dermaptera > Forficulidae > Forficula > Forficula auricularia. The sequence goes on along the minus strand of JALMQS010000088.1, from coordinate 1,761,317 downwards.
TAATCAAAATAGTTTCAGCCGTTTTTGAGATATTTCGAAAAAAAGAAGGAAAAAACCCTTTTTTCATGCAGGATTACTATACTTGACCATATCCTGTATGTTAAAGTAAAAATTTATATTTTAATTCATTTTATTCATCGTCGCCCTTATGCTAAAACTACAAATGTGCAAAAAATTTGTTTTGAGAAATTTCTTTTTAAAAATTTTCTATAGAATAATACTATTTACTACAACTACTCTCAAGTTTGAGGTTTATTTAATCAATGTTGTCTATCAAATCCCTGTCTCTGGCTTAGAAAGCTTGTCAAAAACAAAATGGTAATCAGAAAATTTACACAATCGTGGTATTTGTGTAAGGATGGCAACATTTAGGGCCAGTTGTATGTCATCCGATTGGCCATCCCAGCCTTTTACCCTTTGCCAACGGTTAAAAAGAGTTTACCAACCGACATACAACTGGCCCTTAGACAAACAGACAGAGGACAAAGAGAAATCAAACACTGGTAGACTTATTTAAGGAACCCTAAAAGTTGATTGTATTACCTCGTGTCCAAAAATTTTTGAATTGAAAATATTATTTATTTTAACCACATCTTTCTTAACAATTCCATGTGTTTTCATCTTTAATATCTCTTCATTTTCGGGTACCAAACGATAAATGATCTCAGATTCACAATGATGATCTCCAACTCGTCCTGGAAGACGGAGTTTCCAAACTATCTGCAAAGAAAAACAAATTATAACATTTAAATCGAGATTAATATTTATATCTATATAACTTCTAAAGTATTATTCTTACTTCGGAATCTTTAAGGGATTCAGCTTTGAAGTTGAGATTTAGATCATCGGCTAAATTGACTAGAGTTCTGTGCGAACTTAGATATGGTACTATGTTAGAAATACTTCCAACATAGCCTAAGAACCTAAAAGAAATTAATTATTTTATGAATATAAGGAATTTATATATTTTTAAAAATAACAAAATGGCATTCGTTTTGCTTTTATTCATTTCATTTTTTTACTTTACCATACAGGGTATGGTCAAGTATTGTAATCATGCATGAAAAAAAGTGGTTTTTTGGTTGTTTATTTTTTGAAATACAAACTATTTTGATAAAAAAAATTGAGCGAAACCATGGCATTTCGGTCTACAAAAAAGCTCCAATATGTGACCATCGAAAAATTATATTTTTCGAGATAATAACTGTTTTGTCAAAATGTCTGTTAGTCAGTTATTCTGTTAGCTGTGCGTTACTAAATTTTGTGGATGAGCTAGCTCAAAAACTAGAGTGAATATCAAAACCAAATTTCATACGTAGTTTTGGCGCATTGAGATTAAGAGCTGATTAGATTTTAGTTGAAATCGAACTCAAAATTAAAAAATCTATAAAATTTTCAAACTAAAAAAATAACAAGAAAATTACTATAAAAGAGTCTCGTATAATAAAAAAAGAAAATAACAATGATTTTTTCATGCAGTTTAGTGTTAGTAGTCAGTCAGTACAGCACGGCCGTCTGGCAAGAATGACATTATAAAAAACGTACTGTAAGGGAGATGGGGGGGGGGCGCCTGGTAAAATCTCGCCCCGGGCGCCTACAACCCACGCGACGGCCCTGGGTGCGGGTCTTAAAGTGTAAAGGTTGTTTGTCGCCTGAAATTCGGAGGCGGGAAGTGAGCTCCTTTCTCTTACTGGTGTTAAACATTTTAAAATCCCACACATGAGGTTTTAGAACGGATTATTGACGATTATTGAGGCTAGGCGAGTGAGTTATATAAGCCTGATTCTATAGTTTTCTGCTTGTATCCTGAGTGTCAAGAAGGCTTGAAGGCCGCTCTCATCTGAATCATATTTAAGAGAGAGGCGAATTTGAGCCTTGGACGGTGTTCGAAATTGATAGTGAGGGATGAAATAGTGTCTGAACCGGAATAGAAACCTAAGCTTTTTTATAATGAAATTGATACAAGAAGAAGTTCCATCAAGAAGGTACAACCTCTGTAGTCCGCGGTTGGCCATTGTATCATGAAGATAAGAAGAAATTTAGGGATTGGGTAGGAGTCGAAGGTATCTGTGGATGCTGGTCTTGAAAGATTGAAGGTTATAATTTGCTGGAAAGACGGTCGGGGAAAGAGAGTTCCAGTCTCTCGATGTCATAGGGATAAATGAATTGGCGAATGCGCTTGTTCGATTAGTATCCAGTTTAAGTGCGTAGGGGTGTCGATTCTTAGAAAATCGTGTATTTCGCGCAAATGAAGCCTTTGGTGGGATTATCGATTTTATTTCGTCAGAACAAAGCCCGTGGTAATATCTATAAAAAAGGGAAAGGGTGGAGACAGATCTATGATGGGCTAGGGAGTCGAGAGTGTCAGTTAATGCGGGATCGCCTATCAGTCTGATAGCCAGCCTCTGAATTGCATCTAAGGTATTAAGAGAATGCTTGGAGGCCCATCGACGAATGCGAGCAATATTCAAGACAGGGGCGAATTTGAGCCTTGTATAATATAAGGAGTTGGGTGGGGGTGTTTGGTTCGGAAAAGAAAGCCAACCTTACATGCTGCAGCTTTTGCTTCTGAGATAATATGGTCATTCTAAGAAAGGTCAGAGCCTAAGTTGACATCTAACATTGATTTTTTATTACGGAATTCCAATGAGGTCGAATCAAAAGAAATATCAGGAAGGTTCCAATCTACGCGCCTAGAAATTAGACAGCACTGCGTTTTGCCAGCATTAAAGTTTACCGTTGTGAGATCCCCACTTTAAGCCTGGTTAGATCTAAATTACACACAAGCTTTTGTTACAAAACTCTTATGGTAATTTCAAGAAAGGTTAAGCCCAAAACATTTTTGTCTCTAAAAACTAAAAACTCACCGGGATTCTGTAAATAAACTATTAACGATTTGCTCAAAAAATTCGGAATCGAAGAGACTAATTTGATGGCCGGAAATCGAAAAGTCAACACCATAATGATCTATATCAAAAGCATTTTGGTTGAAATATTCCTAAAACAAAAGAAATCAATCATTCAATCAAACTTAGATTGTAAAAATTATATACATAAATATTATCAAAAAGATTCCAATACGTACAGTTGCTGTTTTAGGAGAGGGTGGAACATTTCGGAAACTTATAGTGTTATTATTATTGGGAGTTCTGATCTCCATGATCATCGATGTAGTTGCTGACTCAGTATTGTACCATATGGAATCACCTGAAAATATAATTATGGATTATTAAAAAAGAACCCGTCCTTACCGCCTCCTACGACTTGCTAGCTCATTTAAGAAGTGTTTCCACACTTTCCCTATTCTATAGATAATATCACGGCATGTGTTCTGATGAGATAAAGTTAGTAATTCCCCCCAAAGCCTGCTTTGAGTGTACCACGCGATTCGTCGACCCCCAACACCTTGTATTAAATTAAAAAAAAAATGAATACTAAGGATTTCTGTATTTTATTTTGCTACCTATACACTTTTAACCTTCGAAAAAAAGGAGGTGGTTATCAATTCAACGGAATGTCTGTATTTTTTTTGTGTTTGAACATTTATTTCTTTTTACCATTTGGACCGATTTCGATGATTTTTTGTCTTGGGTTCAGTATAGTCCCCGATTGGTCCCGTATAAATTTCATTGGTATTGGACCTTTTTTATTATGTATGTTCACTTGTCCACGCATAACTTCTTTGTTATGGACCGATTTCGATGATTCTTTTTTTATTGGAAAGGGGTGCCTTAGGGGTGGTCCCAATTCGATTAAGTTCTGATGATATGATCAATGACAAAATAATGGAAATCTCCAATTCTTATGAGCAAATAATCGAAATTATAATAAATAAAATCTTTTATAAAAAACATCTTAAAACGTTCATTTAAAACCCGCTAACTTTTCGAGATAATTTCTCTATTTATGAATTGAATTCTATTATCAACTAGTTTCAAGGCCCGCCTTTGGCGGGCCTTTTGCTAGCTCAGGGAGCTTAAATACAATAGAAAAACGTATGAGGTGAGATTCCCAAGGGTATTTTGAAGAAAAATGATTTTTAAATAACATATTTTATTTTTAAAATTAAATATATTTTTCATCTATATATATAATCAAAAGCTTGGCTGAAACTTTTTATTTTTTTCTACCCTATTAAAGACGGTTTTCAGAATTTTTTCAAATTTTTTCACCCAACCCAAAAGAAGTTAGGAATTTTTGAAAAAAATAGCTTTTTTTAAATAACCATAACTTTTTCAAAAATTTAGTTATCATGAGGTTTTTTTTTAAATTTACTTTAAAAAAATAGATAGTTTTTTAAAATCTTTGTTGCAATATTAAATTCTTCTTCAACGAAAATGTAGTTAGAACTATTGAGAATGAATGACACTCAAAAATCTTACAAACAGGGCCGCCAACTCTTGTTTTTTTTTTGCTAGTTTAGTTCTTTTGTTTGGCAAGCTATGTTGGCTAACCTGAATTTTTTTTGTTTTTCCTGAATTTTCCAATTTTCCGGGCAACTTTTCTAATCTTTTTTTACGTTTTAACCTGAATTGGACTATTACGAACATTTAAAAAAAAATTAGCCAAATCGGTCCAGGCATTTGAGAGATCTGCGCTTACAAAGAAACAGAAATTCATTTTTATTATATAGATTTCTGATTCATTCGCTCGAATATTTCTCTTACCAGATGCATGCAAGTTATTATCATAAGTCACTATTCTTAACATCACTAAAAAGATAAAAATAAAAATAATTTTTAGAAAAAAAACGCGACTTCAAAAAAATTAAATGCCAAAAATAAAATAATAAGGACCCAAAAATAAAATAAAATTTACTAAAAGGTACAAAATAATTATCTTATTTAGATACTACTAAACGATGAAATTATTACATGAAATCACTTTTTGAAGTCGGTGCCAAACAAACTATATAAGCGAGCTTACGCGATGTTGTCTTCATTACTCGCCAAACGTACTAAGATCCGTCGAGTGCGATTCATAAAATCTATATGTTTGGCACCGACTTCAAAAAGTGATTTCATGTAACAATTTCATCGTTTAGTTGTAACCTAAATAAGATAATTATTTTATACCTTTTAGTGCATTTTATTTGATTTTTGAATTCTTATTATTTTATTTGTTGTATTTAATTTTTTTGAAATCAGTTTTTTATGGCTCTGGACTGCTCCTAAATGTTTGAGATTAAATGTATCTAGAAATAAATATTCAAGTAGTCACACTCATAGTATAATATCTATGTATTTTTTAAAAAATAATAAAAGGAAAAAGTAATCAGAATGACTGAAGACACCTACTAACGCTTTCCACAAATTTTTGAATTTTATCAGCAAAATGTTTAAACTAGAAAGCTGAAAAATTGCACAGTGATGCAGTTAATTTATATATTAAAATTTTGTTTGAATTTCTAGATCGACCATAAAAATGTTTATAGTATTTTAGGACATTTTGGGTTTTTGGTCAAAAATAACACCTTAATTCAGTGCTTCTCTAACACGTGGCTTGATGCACCAGTGTGCCCAGTGAGTCCTGACGTTCCTAGGCGCGCCTAAGAAATCCCAGATATTTGTGGGGCTATTATTGAAATTATTTTTTAGTTATATATTTATTAGCATTTTGGGTATAGTTTATTTTATAGGATTTCAGGCGAACTGAGTCGTTGCGATAGGACCGCGGATGAAGTCGGGTTAAGAGGCATGACGTTGTGGTACGATGTCTGGCCGACGATCTAATGAAAAGGGGATTCGCTTCTACTCCAGCTCGGCGGGCAATAGAAAGCCAGACATCGTGTCGAAGGATTCGAACCTTTCGATTCGAATACCCTGAGAATGTGTGACAGCCTATCCATGTTGGGCTTCTCTGTCTGACCTCTCTTGAATGAACACATCTCCTCTGTGGCGAAATCTACAGCAAGGAAGATTGGCCACTTATTCAGGTCCAAGCGATTTTTCACGCCCTACATCTTCTCACCATCTACAAGGCCCAAATCCGCCCCTATCTCGAATATGGCTCGCATCTATGGAGAGTAGCCTCTAAATATTCTCTTGCTACCCTGGATGCAATTCAGAAAGGAGCCGTCAGGCTAATTGACGATTCTACCCTCACCGACTCCCTCGACTCGCTAGCTCATCGAAGAAATGTCTCCTCCCTTTCCCTTTTCTATAGATACTATCACGGCAGGTGCTCTGATGAGATAAAATCAATAATTCCCCCAAAGCATGCTTTGCGCGTAGCACGCGTTTTGCCGACTCCCAACACTCCTTCGGGGTCAAATTAGAAAAGTGCCGGACCACTTCATTCGCCAATACGTATATCCATCCCCATGACTTCAAGGAACTGGAACTCTCTTCCAGCCCCATCTTTCCCAGCATTTATAATCTTCAAACCTTCAAAATCCGAGTGCATAAACACCTACGTCTCCACCCTCTCACTTAATCAACTTTCCCTTCTCTTCGGTAATGCAAGGTTCTTTCGAGATGCATAGGGGCTGCATCTTTACTGGTGTGCCCCTTCTTGCATTCGATTGCATTAAAAAAAAATTGTTGGTTTACCTTTCTTATTAAAAAGTGTGGTTTCCGAAAACATTTGGCTATTTGATTTATCACGTATAAATTTGGTTGAAGTATTCAGTTTAATATGAAATTTATCCTCTAAGGAGTTGCTCACCATGTGTACCTGCTCTTCAAATGGATTCAACGATTTAATCGTATCAAATTTATACTGAGAGTATCTAAAAACAATAAGATTAATAAAATGTAGATATTTTTAATAAATTCTAAAAAATTATACAACCGTTAAGGGAATTCAAAACGTTTTGCTAAGTTTTTTTTAATAAATTTAAAAATGCATCTTTTTACAAGCTTTTATTTTACTTGAATCCTCTCTCTATCTGAAATGAATCTAGATTATAGTATAGATTTATTGATTAATGGAAAATAATATTTACCAATCGGAAGGGTTCTAGTGAAACCATCTAATTTGGGCATTTCTAACTAGCTAAACTAATTAGGAATCACATCGTTTCGAACACTTTCAGTGATCTAAGTTCAACATTCATCAAATCATCATCTAGACCAGTGTTTCTCAACCTGAGTGCCGCGCCACACCAGTGTGCCGCAAGGGATTGTCAAATGTGCCTTGAGGCTTTTTGACAAATAATTAAAATTGCATGGGTTTTGTAACTTTGAAATAGTATTTGTAATTACGTCAATTTTTTTTTCGTATCATACTTTTACATTTTTTATATTCAGATGTGCCACAAATGATTCCAGATATTTTTAGTGTTCCGTCAACCTAAAAAGATTGAGAAACACTGCTCTAGCTTTAAAAGTTCCGGATCAAAAATACAAAAAGAAAAAATTCTATTGAGATTTTAATGCGAAGTCATAATATAGTCATAAATTAGTAATTTATAGTTAAGTTGATTATTAATTACTACGGCATATCTAGTGACCCGAGTCTTGGACAATTTTCACTTTTTTTCTTAATTAATAAATGTGCGGGGGGCGATTCTTTCATTGGAATCCGATCGAGGAAAACAACCAAAAAGGGTGTGGATAGAATTATCTAACTTCTTCCTTTATAGCGAAGGAAATGCAAATCAAGACTTGTTCAGACTATTAAAGATTCAATTTTTAATTTCTATTATTCTAGGAATGGCCTTTTGCTCTTGGATCAAAATTATACTTGTTATAGAGAGAGCAAATATTTAATTGAACTTCAATAAAATTCAGACAATAATGTTAAAAAAATACTTGTTCTAACTGGCGAACGTACTGCTGGGTCGTGAAAAAGTTTCTCTTTTCTTCATTTTTATCATTCAATAGAAAAATTAAATTCATAAAAAGAAATCGTCTCAGAAAGTTTGTTCTGTAGCAAAATTTTTATATTTTCAAATCGGAGTACTTTTTAGATTTTGGGCTCTCTAAGCAAGTGTTTCTCAACCTGTGTGCCGCGAGAGATTGTCAAATGTGCCGCGAGCGTTTTTGACAAATAATTAAAATTGTATGAGTTTTGTAACTTTGAAATAGTATTTGTAATTACTTCATTTTTATTTTTTCATAGAACTTTTACTTTTTTTTATATTTAGGTGTGCCGCAAATGATTCCAGATATTATTTGTGTGCCGTCAACCAAAAAAGGTTGAGAAACACTGATCTAGAGACACGGCAGTGTGTCAGCCAAGTTCGGAAAAACGGGCGACGCACCGGCCATGTCTATATTTAGACGAACCATTTCAAGCTATTTTCGACCCCCCCATAACTCAAAAACTATTAGACTTACGACACTTGAAATTTTGCATGCCTAATAAGACCCACTAGAACACCTAGAATCCCAAATTTCATGAATAAATCTAATATAGTTCTTGAGTTATTAAGCTCTGAAAAGTGCCATTTTTAACACTGACTGACTGACATATCAAAAACCTAAAGTACTTCCGCTGATCCTAGAATGCTGAAATTTGGCATACTGGTAGAGTTTGGGCTACAATTAAAGGAAAAAATCGAAAAAGTGAAACTTTCCCTTTTTCAGGACCTAAAATGAAGGGGTGAAATTGATTATAGGCTTAATTAACATATAGTGAAAATACAATCAAGCTAGAATTCTGAAATTTGGCATACTGGTAAAGCTTGGAACATTAATAAAGGAGGAAATTGAAAAACCGAAACTTTCCCTTCTTCGGGGTCCGAAATGAAGGGGTGAAATTTATGAAAAACCGACACGGTTTTTAACAGATATTTTATGAGAAATATTTATTTATTATTAATATAAATGTTTAAATGTTATTATTTAGATAAATTACAGGATAAAACTTTTCAAAAATTATTGATATCTGTCCAAAAACATAAATGTGAAAAAGGGGCCGAATTCGATACAAACGGCTTCGCCGACAAAAGAGTTGAGATCTAAACGGGTACCAAGTTCCATAGCAGTTGATTATATCATAGCTATAAGGATGAACAAAGATCTTCAAATGATTTAAAAGAAAATATGCTACGTTCTTTGATATTAAATTTATAACTTGGCAAGTTTTATATCCATCTAAATTGTTTGTAGTATAAAATAAGAACAACTAGATAAATTTTAAGCTTGTATTAAAAATCATCAAGTTAAACGTAATTTATTGACTATTATAACTTGCAGAGTTATAAATTTAATATCAAAGAACGTAACAAATTTTCTTTTAAATCAATTGAAGATCGTTGTTCATCCCTATACCTATGATTTAATTAACTGCTATGGAACTTGGTACCCGTTTAGATCTCAACTCTTTTGTCAGCGAAGCCGTTTGTACCGAACCCGGCCCCTTTTTCACATTTATGTTTTTGGTCAGATCAGATGGTACTGCGATATTTCAGCCCCCGGCAAAATATCCACGACAAAACATCCTACACAAAATATCCCCCGACAAAATATCCCAAGGACAAAATATCCCCCGGCATAATATTTTCTGACAAAATATTCTCCAGTATAAAGGGGAATACAAAAGAGATTAAGTGAGAAGCTTATAATCATAGTTTTGAATAATATAAACAGACTTTCATATTTTGGCGGCTAATTAGCCGTTTGAAAGTGCTGCTGTCTGTAGTTAGATTTTCTAGCTAACAATTTATTATTTTTACTATCTATAATATAGAATTTATCATCTATATTTACTTATTTATCGTCTATGTTTACATTACACATTTATTGATTGTTTGTTAAAAGTGTTATTAATCATTATCGTTATTATTTATTATTATAATATTGGGCGAAAATATAGCGCCTCAAACACACCCCGCCCGACGATTAGCTGGTTCGGTTTTTCAATGTGTGTTTGATTAGGAAAAAATGGGAGTCCCAAACACACCCCGCCCGTCTGGCTGGTTCGGTTTTCAATGTGTGTTTGATTAGAAAATAAATGGGAGCCCGAAACACACCCCGCCCGGACTACTCTCGGAGGTTCGGTTAATATATATTCAGTTCGGCTCGGTTGGGTTTGTATAGCTCCTTTTCGGGCTGGCTGCTGACGCCAACCGAACCGTCTAAATGCCAGCCCGAAAAAGAGCTATACGAACCCAACCGAGCCGAACTGAATATATATTAACCGAACCGGAGTCGATTTGCATTACTCATAAGATTCACGAAGGAAAGGGGTTATTTTGTCTGAAGGATATTTTGTCGGGGGCTGAAATGTCGCGGAATCGATCAGATATACATGTGTCCACGATACACCTAGATCTAAGTGTATCGTGCATGCGTCTAAGGATGTATTGCCACCTGAAGTCTTGTTCGAGAAACAGTGCATTCATTTAGTTTCAGTTTTCTTATTTTTCAAAATACCATTTTTATTAATGTTTATCTATTTCAATACTGTTTCAATTTCTCTACCAACTACCATTATACATATTTATTTTAAAACTAGAAGAGTTTAATGTAATTATATCTATAGGGATTATTAAAAATTACCTGTATTTAAATAATAAATCAAGCTTTACATCTGAGTTCACCAGTGTGCTAGATTTATCATATCCTCTTGAATGGAATTTGAATAAGTCGATTTGATTTTTGACAATAGTTCCAAGATCACTGACGGCCGCATTGTCGATATGCCATTGCCAATCGATATAATGTGTTTCAGAATTTGAATTGCGCTCCGTAAAGAATTTTGTCATTTCTATAAAAAAAGTTCATTAAATACCTACATATAAAATTATTCTAAATAATTTCTCTATAATCTTTTGTTATTAGTAATTATGGAGGGGTGAACTGCGACCTAATATCGTGTACACCTACTTCCACTTTCATTTCCATGTAGCAGACAATAGATGAAGGGGCATTATCTAATGAATTCCAAAATAATTCCACATAATTCCAAAGACGTGTACACCTAATTCCAATGGCGGTTCACTCCTCAGTAATTATATATTTTAAGCCTATTTGTGAAATTGCCTATTCATGGAAAGACAACTTATTTTCGAATTCATGAATTAAAAAAATCGCTTGCCGATTTCTGGAATTAAGAAATAGCATTGACGATTTCAAGTAATAAGCGAAACTTATTTATTATTTTAAAAATATGTCAACTTTAATTAATATGCTAGTTTGATAAATTATTTATTAACTAATATTTATCGTATTTTATTATGGTAATGGTAAAATGAGCAATTCTTGAATATATATATACACCTATATATCAGGGCCGGGGAGAAAAAATCCGGGCTCAGGGGGTCTAGGGGCCCCAAGATAAACAAATTTATAAAATCAAAGCCAAAATAATAATTTTATCCATAAAAATATATATTATTTTATAGGTATTAGAATTAACACTTATCCAACATTCCCTATTATTTCAATTTTTTTTTATTAATAACCACTTTTTATTTTATGATGATATCTTATTTTATTTAAGTTTTTTTGTTTTTTGTGTTGGTAAATTCTTGTTTCCAATTTTCGCAAACCTCTCAATTGCCAATTGATGATTTAATATAATACTTATTATTTTGTTCCATTTCCTCTGAAAAATTGATATATCTAATATTTATTATGGAACTGAATAACAAAAATGATATTTTGGTCTCATCAAAGCCTTTCCATTATCCCAGATATATTTATTTACATAACATAAGTAGAATTTTTTTCTAAATGTCTCATTCTTATATTATACTATAATAGTATATGGCTATAGCAGTGGCGTATACACGGGGGGGGGTTTATGGGTCAGAACCCCTCCAGAGGCAGAACCTTTCTATCTGTCAAATCTAAAGTTAAGTAAACAGCAAAAATGGAAAATACATTTTGGTGTTGGGAAGAAGATATGGGTTAATAGTCCAGTCAAATTAGACCAAATTTCAACAAATAAAAACATTAATTGGTAAAAATCCGAATTTTGTTATTCATTAGCTTAATACGGCTTCCCATTGAACATTCTAAAAGTCTCCGCCAAAATCTGTTGCGCTAGAACCGAAATCTTGGAAAAAAGGTATACTTTTTCAGTTTTTTGCCTATATCTCGGCAAGTAAATCTGATACGAAAAAATTGTTCAGATAAAAAATATAGTTTATTAAATTTCCTATAAAAAAGCTTTCTAACATTTTTTTGTATAATAAGCTTGTTATAAAAAAAATAGCTATACAATACAATCGTGTCTATTAAATAAAACTACTCCCTCCCCCCCCCCCCCCGTATTTTTTCGTTCATATTTTTGAAACTTAATTATATTTATTATGTTTATTTTATTCAAGATGTACCTATTATTTCTTTGAGTTTAATGATTTTTTAAAAATATTATATTAATTGTAACGAGAATTTTGTGCAATATTTTACTCAATACAGGTAGATATTTGACACTTGGTGTCTATATAGTTTACTTTATCATTTTATTCCTCTCATAGACACTCCTTCAAATATATAGTCATTTTGTCATCAATTTTAATTTTTTAGTGCATAAAAAAATTTATTTTGCCATCATTTACTACATATATTTGCATATTTCAACGTATTCTGTATATTACTTGCATATTTCAGCTTTTTAACTGCATATTTTGGCACTTTTTACTGCATAAATATCCGGTCTCTAATTATAACCTACGATATGCCATATTGATAGCGCCTGCTGCCTGAAGGGCCCTCAGAGAATTCTCTCACGGGGTCCCAGAGGGGACTGTGTGTGACAAGAAACCGTTTAAGTTAAAACAATAGAATAGAATGCAAAAGGCGAATGCAGCTAGTTATCTTAAATAATATGGTATTTAAATACAATAACATAAATATATTGGAATTTATGTTTAATTACCAGAATTTTTTATCCTCTCTGAATCCAAATGTATATAATGTACAACGCGATCGAATCTTTTGACGATAATATCCATAGTCAATGGGTGATTCTCTTTAAATTTGAAATCTATTCGTTCCAACGCTTCAAGAACTGATTTCAAAGTTGGATGACTTCCAGCGTCGAGTACGGTAAAAAGTAAATCGAAAACTCCTTCGCCCTTTATTATAATCTAAAATAATCAAAATAATTAAGAAAGGTTGAAGTGGATTAATATAAATAAAGAAATTAAAGTTGATTTATGATTTTTTAAATATATTATCATAATTTATTTATTTATTTTAATTAAAATGTAAAACAACTATAAGTCAAGATTGCTCCTTGTATCTGAATTGGAGCAAGAGAATATTGAGGGATTGAGTTGGAAACGAAAAATTTTAAAGGAATGAAGTATTGAAGAATTCAGAAAAATAGAAGTAGGAAATGATTTTCAGTCTCTACAAGTCATAGTGATAAACGAAATGATGAATGGATACATTTGTTTTAAACCACAACCTTCTCCAAAAAAAGTGAAAACTTTTCAAAGAATCGGGATGCTTTTAGTATATTTTAGAAATTTGGAAATTTTTTATCAGCAAACTCTTTGAGATAGAAAGTTGAATCTTACCAGAAGGATATAATATTAATATAGATTTGGGTGTCAAATTACAGCTCATTAGATTCAAACGCTTAAGAGATTCCAATATAATTAATTTTGGCTGATTTTTAAGCAATATTCAATGGATATTCTGAAACTAGAAAGCCCAAAATCTAATGTTCTTTGTTTTAGAACCACAAACATTTTGACACCAGAACAAACTTTCTGGAATCTTATTTAAATGTACTTGAGCTATGGTGGTTGATCTAAATCAAGAAATATGGACAAAAAATAATGCTAGAAAATTACTTTTCTCTATGGTTCAGACTTTTTTAAAAGAATTCAATACTCCGGCAACCAGCGTGCTTCGCCAGCTGAGCGGACCTAGTAATGGGGAATTTTGGTGATATTTAGTTCTAAAAATATGAACACCTTAATTTAAAATTGAAGAAATAAGTGAAAATATTTTCAAAATTCTCTACGCTCTCTAGTTAGAACCGCCCTAATAATGAATTTGATCATAATAAACTAACCAAAATTTATTTTTTGATTTAATTTGAATGTAATCAATTTCTTAGTTTAAAAATATAATTATATTTGTAAAATTAACGATAATTAGAGTAGCGAATTTCGGTATTTGGGGCCCCAGGTCGATAGAGCTTAAAAGGGCCCTATACTATTTATTTATTATTTATTCGATAATATTTGAGGGTCTATGGGTTCACGAGCCTCTGCCGGCCGTCCAGTCCAACCAGCGTTAATTATGCCTCTGTATAAGTCGGTTTTAAACTAAAAAGTTGATTAATTTAATAGAGTGAAATTTAAAGACACACATGTTTGTTTATTGGCTTTTTTATCGCAATGCGCAAAAATGTTAATAAAATCATTCAATATCAATACTTTCTGCCGATCCGGAAGTTCTGAAGCTAGAAAGCTTAAAATATAATCAGTTCTCTGCAATGGATATACAAACAGTTGGACACCAGAATGAACTTTCTACCCCTTTCCGTACTAGGGCAGCCCGGTAATCAGACGAAGTTTTAGAGCAGAGTGGTTATTAAACCGGTGTTCCTCGTAACACTAGTGTTCTCTGTTCCGTGAGTTTTTTTTCGAAATTATCAAATATCTAAAGTTTTAAGAATTTAATTTCGTCATGCCCGTCAATCTGTCTCAACTACTAGAGTTACCTTTTATTGTAATGACATTTCATAGTAGTATGTTTTTAATATTCAGTGTAATTCGCTCATAAGTATGGAGGAATTATAAAAAAAAACATTAGATGTCAATTCAAACATAGAACGTCCATTGAACAACGCAAGAATCGGATTATATTTCAATAATAAAATTATAATTCACCTCATCTTCAATCATTTTATGTCCAAGTGCAGATTCATGAGTATACCATTGATATAAATCCGGTAAATATCTGTCCGTCGTCCTCACTGAAACAAATCCGGAAGATTTCACCAATCCAATCTCTTCATCAATAAAATCGGATCTTATCCAATTCACGCCCCAATTACTCTTTGGTTCTTGATTTACAAACTTTTTGATATAATGAGCAGCAGCTTTACTACAAAATACAAAAAGGATTAAAAATAAAAACTGTCTGCTGAAAATGGCAGAGTTTTTGATTTCAATTAAAGACAGTGAAACGAAACTTTCACAGTTTGCATGCATGGATGATGTGCTTCAGACAATTCATCAATCATCTCACTAAAGAGTGCATAGATTTGTTTATCTTTGTGTGCATCCAAATGCCAATGAATTTGAAGTAAATTACTTGGCGTCGGCCGTGAAATGATTGAATATTTCATTGCCATGTAACGCAATTCCACCGGCTCGGTTCTATTTATAAATATTGGCCAATTCAATTCATACATCTAAAGGGAGAAAAAATAGATTGAAATAAAAATAATCTATTAGAATTAATATTGTACTTACTTGTTTTGAATGCATGAGATGTTTAATCGCTTCCATGGCGTAAAATCGAATATTTGTATCAGAATGCTCTCGAATGATAGGGGTAAGTAATTCAAGTAAATTCGGCGAGGCAATATTTTTTATGGCCAATAAATACCGAATTTTCTCTTCCTTTGATTCGGTCTCTGAAAATGTTCCTTATTACAAATTATATTACATATAGTTATTGAAAAATAACATAGATTGGCAATTTTTGACCAGACTCGCATTGCTAAGGTTCCGCATATACATATTATATCTTCCATATCAAATTCGTTATTATTTGTCATGAATAAGGAGAGAATGAGTGTATTAATGCATTTCATCATAATTTTAAGTTAAGCCACTTGTGAACACAGCGCCGAAAGATATAAAAAACTTATAAAAATGGCCAATATGAGTTATTGGATAAAAAATACTTGGTAGGTTTCACAGTAAGATATTAAAATAAAACAAATTTATTTTTGGAGAAACTTTAATCGCGATATACCTATATATTTACTTTACTTACTTTCTGTTGCTCCTGAAGATGGGTTAGCCACCCGAAATATATATATTGAGATTAAAGTCTCTCCAAAAATAAATTCGTTTTATTTTTATATCTTAATGTGAAACCTACCAATAATTTAAAAGATGTTTGACCAAGTACCAACACCAAATTCCCTAAAAACTATTGGCCAATATGAGGCTCTCTCCGCACAGTCATTTTAATTTGTATAATTAAGTAATGGAGAGGATTCAGCAGAGGCTACCCATTGGCTGAATCCTCTCCATTGCTTAATGATATACATATACATCCATCAAAATTGTATCAACAGTCATTTTAATTTGAATTGAATTAAAAAATAAAAAAAGCCTAATTCATCTTAAAGAGATCTTTGTAGAGTTATATTACACCTCATGAGAAAAAAATATTTTTTCATTTTCTACTCCACAAAAAACTCTCCCTCCAATTACTTTTGAACGGAATCTTAAAAAGTGTTCAAATTTGATTGTGACTCACATACAGAGGGCTCTGTATCTAATACATATCATCACCCATCTTTAAAAATTATCATGGTTACAACAAACCAAAAAAAAACATATAATTTAAAATATTAATAAGTTGTTGTAGGGAAATAAGGACAATAGCTTATGAAAATTTTTAGCCTGTTCAATGACTGGCCTATACCTATGTGTTTGCTAAGAATGAATATTTATATTTATAAAATAGCAAATATGCAAGGGAATTAAATTGTTTGAGCCGTGAGGAAGTCAACAATGACGAAACGTTGGCATGAAATAAAAAATATTTGCATAAGCTATTGTCGTTATTTCCCTACAAACACTTATTAATTTAATCGATGGACATAAATAATCAAAATAATTTAAAATATTATTATAATTTAATGAAGAATATAAACCTTGGAATTTTTTCATGAAAAATGTGTTCCACTTCGTGATAGTTTCAGGATTACACGATTCTTCACATACACGCCCGACCAAGATGGAAAATGCAAGGACCATTTCGGGATTATGCATCATATCCTACAATGAAAAGAAAAATGAATACATGGCTAGTAAAACAAATACAAATGAAATGAATGAATACCAATGGATTCAATGATAGTGGAAAAAGAAAAATTGATAATTAACATTGGAAAATAAGTGAGAAAGAAAGGAAATGAAAGGCGATTTGAAGCTTAAAGAGAAACCAATGAGATGGTCGTATAGAATTTGGTGCAAATTTTTTATTCTGATTCTAATTGTTTTTTCTCATGTATTTTATATTATTTAAGCATTGTGAATATTTTCAATTATAAGTTAATAATGAAAAAAGCTTAAGTTTGATTTTGCAAACATTATCTAATTAATGTAATTATTTCTATCTGTACCTTGTTATCTAAATATTTGATAAAAAATTGTATCTGTATCTAAATGTTTTTAACAAGAGCATCTGTAGGTGTCTATCTAGATGTTTTTAAAAATGCACCTTTAAAAGCACAGGTGTAAAACCTTCACTGGTCTCATCATAATATAATTCAAAGTAATATATTTAAAATAAAATGAGAGAGTCTTCTGTTTTTTAAATAAAATAATTTTTAATTAAAAATTATTTTATTTAAAAAACAGAAGACTCTCTCATTTTATTTTATTTTTAACCTAAAATAAAAACAATTCTGTTACCATCGACAGTGAAATCTTTTATTCAACTAATAATATATTTAGTTGAAAAGTTTTTGTTTTGCCGAGAGTAGCAGAGTTGTTGATTCACAGAGAGAAACAAAGAGGTTGTCCTCTGCTTGATGCAAATAAACATACACACATATACTCGTATATCGAAATTATATATCTGTATATATCCCTAGTAGTACAATGTTTCAAACTATATAGTAACCATATAGTAAAATAATTTATCTATTTTAATCTTATAAGTCAGAATATTATTACTAATAATAAACTAAGTTCAAATTAATTCAAAATTTGCATAGAGGATGGTTGAAAAAGTCTTTAGAACTTTAAAAAATGTCCGCCTCCAGTGGTGTAATGGTCAAAATAACTGACGGGCAACCCGGAGGTCTCGGGTTCGATTCCCGGCTATACCCAGACATTTTTTCTGTAAGTATAGGGTCTGGTAATAAAAATTAAGTGGGAGATAAATTTAACCTAATTTATCGCGCGGAGAATTTACCACTGCTCGAAGCTCCTAAAACCTTAGTAAATTGGATATTGAATTGTATCTAAGTTTCTGAGATTGGCTCGTGATCCCGGCTTCTTTTCCTTCTACTTTGTTCTTTTCACGATGGAGGGGCCAGCCCATACAGGCCTTTGGGGGATCCACCTTCTGGTGTATCTCCTTCTCTTATCAATATCATTAAAAAAAAAAAAAAAAAAAAAAAAAAAAAAAAAAAAAAATATAGAGCCTATATAGATTTCGAGAATCTATATAGGCACTGTATAGTTACTATATAGTTTGAAACATTGTACTACTAGGAATATTATTTATTTGTTTGAGACTATAATTTCGAAGATTTGGCCTTCATCATCAGTCTTTTTTAATTATAAATATTATTTTTCATGGGGTCAATATCGTATGGATATTGAAAATTTTCGATCTTTACTTAGCTGGGAGCCAGTTAAAATTAAAATCACCCCCTCCAGGTCACATTGTGCTCCCAGCTAAGTAAAGATCGAAAATTTTCGATACCCATAAAATATTGACCACATGAAAAATAATTTTATAATTAAAAAAGACTGATGATGAAGGCCAAGTCTCCGAAAATATACTATCAAACAAATAAATAATATATACAGATATATATGTGTGTATGTTTATTTACATCAAGCCGAGAACAACCTCTTTGTTTCTCTTTGTGTAATATATTTAAGACCAAATGAGAGATAGTAGAAATGAAATTAATTAATGAATTGGTAGTTAATTAAGGAATTCGTAATAAAATTTAAAAAAAAACTTGAAATTACCTCAGAAAATAGATCCAATAATTTTTCTGTAGGATACTCAATTGTTTGAACCACATTAAGAATTGGATTAACAGTTTTATTTTCTTTGAATAATTCAATGTACACTTCGAGGGCAGTTTTTGAATTAATTAATCCAAAGGATTTAATAAAAAAATTTCTGGAAATAAAAAGTATGTAATTGAATCCGAAAAACAACAATTTGAAGTGTTGCTTTTTTATGGGAATTAAATCTACATATACTTATGATACAGAATATGAATATGTTATTAACCTGTGTGATTCTCCTTTATTGGAGGCCTCTTTGATGAAATCCAATAATTGTTCTTTTGTTGCCGTTTTAAGCATCCTCTTCAAAATGTAAATAGTTTCTGATACATTTTCTTCCTCAACTTTTTGTTCATCAGCACTAGTTTCTTTTATAATGGAATCCAAAACTTCAAGAGCCTATAAAAATTATGTACATTAGTCAAAAATATTTGATTTATTCGTATATTTTTCTCAATATACCATACCCTTTCTTTAATGAAAAAAACTTTCTTCATAATATGAAAATGTAAAATGGTTTGCTTTCCAGGTGTAAAAGCGGTTTTAGTAGCAATTGAATCGGTCGAAGATTCCAATTTAAGTTTTTGTCTATAAAAGAGAAAAAACAATGTATAATTATTTATATTAAAAATAAATAAATAAATGAAATCGTGTTACGTTGAATAGGAGTATTTAGCATTTCCATAATGACGGAATGGCAAGAATAAATTGGCTGTTGATGATTCCATTCGAATTAATTTCAATTCGTTTAGATTATCTTTTGGATGGGTCAAAATGTATTTCCTCTGAGTGTTGCTAGATTTCTCCAAATTACCCTATAAAAGGATTAAAAATAGGGTTTATTTTTTTTATATTAAAAAATATTTTTAAATAATTTAAAATAGACGCTCAATAAATAAAAATGCATTAGGAAATTTTCCAAATATCATGATTTTGAATAACCATGGTTATCAGATAGAAATTTAGAAATTATTTGGCGAATACCGGATAATCTTAAGAATTCAATCAATATATAAATAATATTATAGTTATTTACAAATAAAATAATAAATAAATAAAACCTTTTGTTGAAGACAAGTATCGATAGGTAAACTAGAACCGTAGTCCAATTTTAATTTGGGATTTTTACATTTTGCATGATCGATAAACTTTTTAACTTGGATCTCATCTGGAGAAGTCTTCATAGAAGTATAAGACGTCAAGCAAGAGCCAAACGAATTATCCTGGAATTAAAATAATAATAATAATAATATATTAGTAGTATATGTTAAATACAAGCACATTTATTTTTATAATTTATTTACTTTATTTAAGATACCAATATTTTAAGTATCGAACTAATAAGAAGAAACATTTCTAATTTATTTTATAGGGGACTATCCTGATAAAGGGTAATCAGTAAAAGTCAATATAAAAATCGTTTTTGAAGATTTAGTTTAAATTAGGTCTGAATAAATTAAATTAATAATAGATTCCACTGAAAGTTATGCAACCGTTACTACTCTCAGATCTTTTCTTTGCGTAAATCAAGGCGATATTGCTTTCCATGCGTGGGAAGTAATGAAAATGTGTTCATTTATGCTCCACAAGGAACAATCAACAATATGGTCTATGATTCTCTCTCAATATTATCTAAATAAAATAATTAAATAATTTTAAGTTAAAATGAGTTAATGTTATATAGGGCTAAAATTTATTAAAATTATTGGTTTTACTTATGGAAAGTGGTGTAGGTTTTAGGTGAAACATGATGTTAGTTAATAGAGTAAAGGGTGTGTAGTTTCACAGTGAATGAAATAAAACTCAAAGAGGTTTATACAAACTCAATATATTTCGGATTATTAGTCCATCATCAGGAGTTTACAAGTTAATACTGATATTAACTTGTAAACTCCTGATGATGGACTAATAATCCGAAATATATTGAGTTTGTATAAACCTCTTTGAGTTTATTTCATTCACTGTGAAACTACACACCCTTTACTCTATTAACTAAAATTATTGGATAAAAAATACTTGATAGGTTTCACATTAAGATATAAAAATAAAACGAATTTATTTTTGGAGAGACTTTAATCTCGATATTATATATTTCGGGTGGCTAACCCATTATCAGGAGCAAGAGAAAGTAACGGAGTATTTTTTATCCAATAATTAAAAAAAAAATGTTTCATCAAGTACCAACACCAAATTCCTTAAAAACTACTCAAATGTATTGATAACATGCTACAATATACTAATTACATTAAGTTACCATAATTAAAGTACAGGATAATAAATATATATTTCAATTACTTAGATACCAAATAAAAAACTAGCAGATTTACATAGCCCAATTTCACTTCGAATCACAATTTCATGCAACCAGAACAAAATATGTAATATTTTCATAATTAAAGTAACAAATACATTAAAAAAATTGCTTTAAATTTTATTATAATTCAAAAGGCGGGCATTATAGTATTTTTTGTTTTTACAGCGTCAGCCGAGGGGTGAACCCCGATTGGAATTAGGTGTACACAGTCTTTGGAATTATTTGGAATTACTTTGGAATTCATTAGATAATCTATTGTCATCTATTGTCTTAGAAATGAAAGTGGAAGTAGGTGTACATGATTTTAGGTCGCGGTTCACCCCTCGGCGTCAGCCAAACAAAGGCATGTTACGAAGACTAATATTGGTAAATGTGGCCAGTCTGAACATTTGTTTGTCTGATTTGGCTCTTTTCTACACAAATGTTGACGATCATTTTTCTGATATTCATTATTATCAATCTTTTTACTGTAGGTTTTTAAGATATTTTGATAAAACTAAACAAAAAAAAAACATTTTTTTCCTGCAAAACTATAATACTTCCCATAGTGTGTATGATAAAGTAAAAAAGCAAGTAAAATTATTTTTAATCTGTAAGTATTATTAACTTAAAATACCAATGTTAAGTTAATCAAAGTTTATCAAAGTGAAATATAAGATATCATTTATTTTCATTTACTATAAACTGAAGCCAATTCCAATTATAATTTATTTATATATAGGAGCTCAAATTTCCAATGCTAATAGACTTTAAATTTCTAAAGAAAGGTTTTAATTCATTCGATTTCCAGTGCGATGAACACAACCCTTCTGACAAATATAATTACAATTAACCTCTCGTGATTTCTTTAGTAATTTATTTTCAAGTAGACAAATAATTTAATTTAATCAAATATTATTAATCTTATCATAGGTCAAAGAGTTCAACTTCATTTTATGATTTATTTGTAAATTTCCATAGCAAAGCGCTTAATTAATGTTAACCTTTTATGTTTAAAATTAATTGTCTTAATGATTAAACTTCTTAACACCACTAAATGACAAAAATAATAATTGCATACTCAATTATGTTTATATTTTAATTTTCTTTAACTACTGTGCTTCATTGTTTAAATTTAAATATAACGCATAGAGTTTCGAAAACAAAAAAAACACCCACCTCTTTGGAATCCCAGACGTTGACTGTGCTATCATTTAGGTTAAGGAGGTCAATCTGCATGATGGAGACAATGGATCGTTTCATATTATCAATATCGATCCGTTTGTCGGTATTTGGACCCAAATCGACTTCGGTGACGATTCCATCGCGATACCTTGCCACCCAGGGGCTGGCCAGGTGCTCGGTCACCCATTCCTTCACAGGGACCAGAGGGTCCGGGGAATGAAATTCCTCCTTGGTTATTTCGCCGTTGTATTTGCCTACGTGGACATCGACCAACTAGAAACAAATAAAACAAATTATAATAATGATCTTGATAAAAATAACAACGAATGACAAACAATATTACTTTGAAAAGGGCAAGACCATCTGGACCACCTTCGACATGTAAGTGACCTTCAAATTCCCAAAAATTTCCAAAATTAGATGGTTTTGTTACACCTGTTCTAAGATGGCCTTTGTAATGATAAATAAACTGATGATTTTCTGGGAAGAGTTCTAACCCCAAACTGGAGACGAGTAGACATCCTGAAACATAATAATCATAATATTATTAGAAATGATGATTGTCGGGAGAGCAGAGTTGTTTAATTTATAAGGAATATAATATCTGTTCTTCTGCTTAATATAAATAAAAATAGGAACTAAAATGAAAATAAACAAAAATAAAATCAAGGTCCTAGTTTGTACAAAGAAAAAAATAAACGAGACAGGAATACATCAAAATTAACCAAAAAAACCTAAGAGTTAAGAAATTCCGCTACCTAGGAAGTAAAATCACATGGGATGCGAGAATCGAAAACGAAATTAAATCAAGAATTGCCCAAGCAAAAATGGGGTTTAATTCAAAACAAAAACTGCTAAGTTCCTCCTCAATAAGCTTCGAAAACAGGAAGTTGCTATTGAAGACATATGTATGGAGCATAGCCATGTACGGGTGTGAAACCTGGACAATTAGAGAAGCGGAGAGAAAGAGATTAGAGGCGTTCGAAATGTGGTGCTATAGAAGAATGATGAATATCAAATGGATGGATAGAATTACAAATGAAGAAGTTCTTGGAAGAATCGGAGAAAGAAGAACCTTGTGGAAGAGTCTGAAGAAGAGAAGAGATCAGATGATGGGGCACACACTGAGACATGGGGGACTGCTTAGGGGATGATATCTTGGAGAGGGAGGTGGGAAAGAAAAGGGGAAGGGGAAGGCCCAGATTAGAATATTTCAACCAAATAACTGGGGATATAGGATGTGAGACATTTAGGGTCGGTTGTATGTCGCAAAGTAAATGCTTTTTACCACTAACACAGGGTAGATGGTAAATGGAGGGACTGGGATGGCCAATCAGATGCCTCAGTTTCTGGCATCTTATTGGCCATCCCAATCCCTCCATTTACCATCTACCCTGTGTTAGTGGTAAAAGCATTTACTTTGCGACATACAACCGGCCCTTAGAGAGGTCAAACAGCTGGCGGGGGACAGAGCCGAGTGGAGACGGGTGGTTGCGTCAAACCTGTCTTAGGACTGTGTACTCCATGATGATGGTGATGATGATGATGGTGACGAACTAAAATATTTTTTCGGGTTAGATAGCTAACGTGGTAACATTTTTTATTTATTTTTCACAAAGTTTCGGCTTCTAATACTAGTACATGAAATGACGTTTATTAACGAGAACATAAAAAAACTATTTTTAATTTATTTATTTATTTAATTTAATTAAATAAAAAAACTAGAAAATGTGTAATTAATTTTCTATTTTCTCCCGAAAAAGTCTAGGTCGATCTAAGCACCAAAGCATAAACAAGTAAATGATTACTTTCGGAAATAATAAAATTATTAATTAATTATAACATTTTTCATAAAGAAAAATCAATAATGTTATCCTTCGCTTGATGCAAATAAATATGTATAAATACGTATAACGAAAACAAATGTTTTTATATATAATTTATTTGTTAGAGACTTAAATTTCGAATGTTTGACCTTCATCATCAATCTTTTTAATTAGAAAAATTCTATCTGTTATTTCCCTTGGGTTCAAATACCTTAATGAAAGAATAATTATAAAAGATATATAAATTTGACAAGTTCCTATTAGAAATACAAATGAACAATTAAATAACTAACAATTAATTAAATAACCTAGCATTAGAAAAAATCTTCATCCTCATGTGTAGCTAAAAAAATAAAATCACATATGAGTGAATTTAACATATTATACAATACAACTTAAACAATCGACAACAATACATTAATTTTTTTTTTTTTTTTTGACTTTTCGGCCATGGTAGCCATAAGCCATTTACGATACTATTTATTTTTTATTTTTAAATTTGTCTCTACCTCGAGGGTCAGATTTTAGCCGGATGCAATACATTAATTTGAATTTTTAAAATTTTTAATTTTTTCATTATGACGTCTTTTGGTCTTTTAATATAATGTTGATAGTCCAAGAGCTGGTGACACATTTTGACTACGGATTTGATACAACTAGCAATAATGCGTAATAGTACCTTCTATGATAGTTGTACAGGGAATGGCCAGACTGGCTGGCTGTAGTAGGTGGACCAGGTACTGCGGATGGTGAGAGTTTGGTAAAATGTTGTGTGTTGTGTTAAAAAATATTTTTTGACCCACAATGAAATTATAAAAGTTATAATTTATAATCAATTATAAACATAATATATTCACCCCAGACCATTTGAGTGGTGGGACGTGGAACCAGACTACCCAAAATGAAAAAAAATATGTGACTTATATGGATTCAAAAAGTTTCTCGTTAAACTCGCTATCTCAAAAAATGGCATTCTTCATTTTCTTTTTTTCATTAAATTGAAGGGTTGGTTTTGTCACAAATATAATAAAACAATAATTTTAATAACTATTAGAATTATTTAATTGATAACTATACAGTTTCGGTCACCACTGGTCGACCATCATCAGTAGTTCTAAAAATTGAAATGAAACATTTATTTACATTTTTTCTTTTTATAGAGAATTATATAACACAAAATTTTTTTACAATAATTTGAAATCATACATACATCTCGTTCAAGAACCGGAATTTGTCATTTCACTTGAAACATTCATTCTTAAATCTTCAATATAGATACATCACACAATTCATTACAATCACACACATACATATATATAGCAACAATTTATAAAAACGTTTATCTCTGAACTAGAAACTATTTTGAATTAATGATTATATTAAATACTATTTTCAATTACTATTTTCGTCTTATTTTGTGTACTATAAGAATCCATCGTCAGATCGCGGTTAGAATTGCCGCCACACGTATTAGCAAAACGAGTATGAAAATTTTTCAATGATTTCAGTGTACCGAGTTTAGAAGTCCTCACTCAATAAGATATGGCTATTATTGATTAGCGGTGTTGAAGTGTTTAAAGTGTTTCCAATAATCTTAAGAAATTAATTTTCTGGTCACTCACCGAAAGCGACCACTGTCCCACAGAGAAGTCTCATTGTCCTCCTGGAAGATTTCAATTGAACGGGTTCCAACGACTGACACTCTCCTAGGCGAACCAGGCATTATCTTCAGATGCATTTATATATTTATAGTAGACAAATCTAATCACCTGACCTGGTCATCTCAAAGTCAAGGTCTCTCTGATTATTAAGCACATGTCTATTTATTCTTTATGATTAAACATAAAAACAAAAATTGAGATAAATAAGAAATTCTTTATTATACAATTATAATTACAGATGTACATTTTCCATACAAGATGAATATACATTCTTTGTCAACTTTATTTCTAATAGTAACTTCGGGCTTGCTGCTCACAATTCACCCTCTTTTACACATTTGTTTGACTCTTCGTAGTTCGTTCGATTCACCGAGTAATGATATTTTTACGTTACCATACAGGGTGTGGTCAAGTATTGTAATCGTGCATGAAAAGAGTGGTTTCTCACCAAGTACCAACACCAAATTCCTTAAAATCTATTCAAATTTCACACGTAGTTTTGGTCCATTGAAATTGAGAGCTGATTATATTTTGGTGCATATCGACCCAAAAATAAGGGAGTGGAGGGAGGGAGGTTAAAAATTAAAAATATAAGCCATTTGAGCACACTCAACCAAATTTTGTATACATAATCAGTGGGATCCCGAGAAGTCTAAAAATGCAAAAACTAACCACCCAAAATGGGGGGGAGGTGTAGGGTCAAAAAATGAAAATCTAGGCTCTTGTACCAAACTCAAGCCCAAATTTTATATACATAATCAGTGGGCCCCCAGGAGTCTAAAAATGCAAAAACTAGCACCCCCTACATGAATATAAATAATTTTATTAAATATTAAATATAAGTGAGGGGCCAGGTTGTATGGTAAAGTCAAGTGGATGGCCACATCAGAACACGTCAGCTTATTTTTTTTTTAATTTGTCCCTATCCCGGGGTCAGATTTTAGTCGGATGCCTCGAGTCAGATTCGAACCCGGGTCCACTTGGTTAGCAGGCTGACACGCTTTTTTTAAGTGTTTATTAGTCAAAAAGTTTTATATATAGTACATTTTTACAGTAATATCCCTAACACTCCGGGATATGGTATATTATTTTAAGTTTAATCTACATTACATAGAATGTATTCGTAGTTATTAATTTATATTTTTATTTACTTATTTACAGACATTTTTGGGTATTTCCCTTCTTAGATTAAGGGATAGAAATATAACATTTTTTTTAGAAAGGAAATGGCTTTAGGAAAAAAAACCTTGTTCAAAAGACTGACACGCTAACCCCTAGCTTATTCGACCCCAAGTAATGATATAATTGAGATAAATAAATATTAAACATTCTATATATTGTTGACAAAATAATAATTAATATCTCGATAAAATATAATTATTTTGATGTTCACATATTGGAAAATTCTTGGGAAAAAATTTAGCCTTTAAAAACTTAAATAAAATTTTCCATAAGGAGAACATAAAGTGACGTTGTCCGCTACTTGATGCAAATGAACATATATCTTTTTATAATAATTAGAAATACGTATTTTTTCCTGTTATTTCTCATGGAGCTTTATTTACTCGATTGGATGTAGGTAAAAATTCGTTTTGGTAAGCTAACCACACATAGCAAAGAGATTTTTGTTAATTTAATTGAACCCATGAGAAATGCCAGATAAAAATATTGCTAATTAAAGAGACTGATGATGCAGGGTCCCTTTGAAATTACAGTCTCAAACAAATAAATTATATGTATACATAGCATACTATATACAGTCGACTCTCGATAATTCGAAATCCAAGAGACTACAAGAAAAATTCGAATTATCGAGACTTCGAATTATCAAGAAGTTTGAATTATAAAGAAGAAAGAAAATAAGCTGACGTGTTCTGGTGTGGCCATCCACTTGACTTTACCATACAACCTGGCCCCTCACTTTTATTTAATATTTAATAAAATTATTTATAATCATGTAAGGGGGGGGGGGGTTCCTGGGGTCCCACTGATTATGTATACAAAATTTGTTTGAGTTGGGTACAAGAGCCTAGATTTTCATTTTTTGACCATACACCCCCCCCCCCCCATTTTGGGTGGTTAGTTTTTGAATTTTTAGACTTCTGGGGTCCCACTGACTATGTATACAAAATTTGGTTGAGTTTGATAAATGGCCAAGATTTTCATTTTTTGACCCTACACCCCCCCCCCATTTTGGGCGGTTAGTTTTTGCATTTTTGGACCTCTGGGGTACAACTGATTATGTATAGAAAATTTGGTTGAGTTTGCTCAAATGGCCTAGATCTTTAATTTTTAACCCCCTCCACCCCCTTTGGGTCGATATGCACCAAAATCTAATCAGCTCTTAATCTCAATGTACGAAAACTACGTGTGAAATTTGGTTTCGATATTACACTAGCTAGCTCGTCCACAAAAAGTTGATAACGCACAGACTACAGACTAGCTAATTAACGTACCCAACAGATTTTTTGACAAAACAATTATCTTAAAAATATAATTTTTTTCGATATTCACTTATTAGGGCTTTTTGTAGAGCGAAATGCCATGGTTTCGCTCAATTTTTTTTAATCAAAATAGTTTCAGTCTTTTTTGAGATATTTCGAAAAAAAGAAGGAAAATGAACACTTTTTTCATGCACGATTACAATACTTGACCATACCCTGTATAGTAAAGTGAAATCCTTAATAAGATTCTTATTGCAATAGTTCCTAAAATGAAAGAAACTTGTAAGTTTAAATGAAAAAAATAAAAAAACTATCTCCAATTTGCCGCCCTTTCTAAGCCAATCAAATGGTCGTTTTTATAAATTAATAAACATAAATAAATAATTGTAATTGAGACAAATTATAGGTGGGGGAACTTTTTTACCATTGGATCCCAAATTTAAATTAGGCAGTAATAACATTTTTAGAGATAAAATTTTCTACCCTACATTGACTTGACGACGAGGAAAAATATTCGAAATCATATAGTAATTCATAATTCCTGGAAATCCAATAGTAAACTTATGAAGTGAACAAGTTGTTTTATACAACTATAACTAAATATAAAAAATGCCGCCCCAAAATATATGCCGCCCGGTGTGGACCGCTCCCCCTCCCCCCACACCCCTAGGTGCTTAAGAATAGATGCAGAAGTTACTTGGTTAAGAAAATTGTCAAGCTGGAGAAAGTATTTTAGAAATTATTTCTGATGAAAATGAAATCTTTTAACGATGTAATAAAATAATTTGTAGATCATTTTTATTACAAGAAGTGATTAGGAATTTTTTTTTCATAATTATTTGGGATATTTAAAAATATTTATTTAATCTACTAATATTATTTAGAAATGATAGAATGCAGTGGCGGATTTTCCCTTAGGGCCGTGAGGCCGGGCCTAGGGCGGCAAAATTTTAGAGACGCTAAAATTTTAGAGGCCCAGAAAATTTTAGACGCTGCAAAATTTAAAGAATGATTAAAATTTAAAATTTGATTTGGCTCAGTTTTATCTGTTATGTTATTATTTAGTCATAAAAATTTATTTTTTGTTTAATTTTAAGAAATTTATTATTATATCTAAAGACTAGACCGGGGGTGTCCAACCTTTTGGCCGCATTTGAATAAAAAACTAATGCCTCGGGCCGCAGATAAAATATCCTAATTCTATTGACTTTATTAATAAAAAAAAGAGTAAATAATGTAGAATAATGATATCCACCATGATGAAGAAGCAAAAATATCTTAAAAATATATAACAGGAATAGTAGGGAATTGGATAAAATTAAAAACATAGATTTTTTTAAATGGACCAGCCGTTTCGTCAATTTTGTATACACTGAGGAAGTTAAAATAAATTGACAAAACGTCTGGCCCATTTAAAAAAATATATTGTATGTTTTTAATTTTATCCAATTCCTTACGTATACAAATACGAATGATGTAACATTATCTTAAAAATATTTATATCTAATTAAAATAAGAGTTAATATATGATAAAATTGTAATTATTTTCTCGGAAATCTTGATTTATATTTTTTCAAATTCAAAATAAAAAAAACTGTCCTATTTGTGGGTAAATTGTCCACTTTCTTCTTATATTAAAAACAAAATTAGGTCAAATTGTATCAGATATGTTTTCCAGTAAGTAGGTATACCGGGTGAGTTTTTACTTTATCCAATGCGAAGCATGGGAGAAAGTATTGGAATCGCTCTCGCGGCAAGCGCGACTTCAGAGGGTCCTCAGGTAAAGACTACGGAACCCATGAACTCAATTAAAGTCACAAATTGTAGTATTCAATTAGGTTGAATTTTAGCACGTGACGGCTTTGCCAAAAATTACCTGGAATCTCGCCGAGAGGCCAAAAAGTGCCATTTTTTCATTTAGTGCGTGCGGATGGATGTATGGATGGATGTATGTATGGATGGATGGATGTATGGATGTTATCGTTTTTTTGGCCCACGATTTTTTCCACACCGTTACACCAATTGAAATGAAATTGAAAAACTACCATTAGTTTAACAAAATGAAGCGCTGATTAGTTTTTGGTACATATCGGCCCACAGTACTTTTTTAGTTTTTTCTAAATATCTTGAAAATGACTTAACCAATTTTGATGAAATTTAATATCCTAATTAAGTACCTTGGGGACCACAAAAAAGGTTAAATAAAGTTTTTAGTAAAATTATATTTTAAAGTACTTTACTCTAGAGTAAGAGAGTACTTTTTTTAATTTTTTAAATTCTTTAAAATGTATTCATTTGAAAGTTTTAAAATAGCTCATCTAGCCTTGCTTAATTAAGAATGGATAGGCTATAAATTCAATAAAATGATAAAAAAATTAAAAGTCCAAATGCTTTTTTACTACTTACTTACTTACTACTTAATAGATGAAAATACCTAAGTCGAGGTTTTACTACTACTATAAATCTAATAAAATGAAAAAAATTACAAGTCTATATACAGATTTACTACTACTATAAATAAAAAGCGATATATTTTAAATAAAATATATTTTTTCAATTCTCTTGGACCTCCTGATCCAGACAATGTGTGTTGAGGTGTGTATCCCACCACCATCCACCCCCAACCAACCACCCAGCGCGAAACACGACTTATATAGCCAGTGTCCCCTCCAAGCGGCCAGCCGAAAGCCAGCGGAGCCGTCCGACTCCCGGCGGAGAAGCGGCTCGAGCAGGGAGAAGCTCCTCCCCGCCCGCCGCTAAGGGGCGACCGGGCAACCTGGATGCCAGCCGGCCGGCGGAGTTAGAGGTGATGAAGGGGCTTGGCTTTCAAAGGATCTCATTAGGAATTTTGAAATGAAAGAGGGTTTTCTTTTAATAAATATTATTTATTCATTTTTTTTATACATACACATCAATTATTATTCAAACATATAATATATAATTATTTAAACTTACAAAATATTATCATATTCAAAAGATCATAAATTTTCTTGGAGATGAACAGTAAGCAGGAGATTGAATCAGCAAGTGATCTGTAAAAGAAATACATAAAATTATTAGAGAATATAATTAAATTTAAATAAATTAATATTTAAATATAATTCTAATTCGTCATATAAAATATAATTCTATTTCCAATTTTATAAAATATATTAATTCCAATCTTGTTTTTTTCAGATGGGCAACTCGATTCGACCATTCCACAAATTAACAAAAAGAAAACAGAAAAATAATTCTACTTACAATATTTTATTTAAAATGTTTTCAAATAAATTATTTTCCATGTAGTGAAATTACTTAATTTAAATAAAAAACAAACTGAAACGTTATATGAATATTTATTTTATTAATTAAAAATAGTCACCTTTTTTATTAACTTTAGATTAAAAGTACTTTTGAAGTTATTTTTCCAAATAAACAGGCAATAATTTTTTTTTTTTTAATTCTTAACTAAGAGATAATTTTTTTTTACTTAGGGAAAATGGTGTAGGTTTTAAGTGAAACATGATAGTAATTAATAAAGTAAAGGGTGTGTAGTTTCACAGTGAATGAAATAAAACTCAGAGGTTTATACAAACTCAATATATTAGTCCATCATCAGGAGTTTACAGATTAAAAACTGTTTTTAATTTGTAACTTCTCTCCGTCTCTCCAATAAGAAAATACTTCTAATATGTTATGGATATTTTTTATTACACAGAGTTGTATTCACCCCTTGGGAATCGAACCCCAACAGCTCGAGTTTATAAGTCGACAAACTTTGGTGATTTCATTAGAAATTTTAATTCTGCAACTATCGACAAATTGAACTTTTATAAGAATATTTATTTATATTAAGACTGTTCATGAAGGAAAGTCTCAAAACTCAAAATAAATTAATTAATTAAATATCATATATCATTATGAAATACTCTACTAGAAATAAGTATAATCCCTTCGAAATTCAAATATTTATTTTCTAAAAGAATTGGAAAACAGATGATAATGGGGGACCCTTATCAACTTTCTCTTAAAATTCAAGGGTAAAAAAAGTAACTTTTTTCGAGTTTTTTTTGACGAAATTATGATTTCCTATATCTTTATAAAATACTCTACTAGAAATAAGTATAATCCCTTCGAAATTCAAATATTTATTTTCTAAAAAAATTGGAAAACTGATGATAAGGGGGACCCTTATCAAATTTCTCTTAAAATTCAAGGGTAAAACAAGTAACTTTTTTCGAGTTTTTTTTTTGACGAAATTATGATTTCCTATATCTTTATAAATACTCTACTAGAAATAAGTATAATCCCTTCGAAATTCAAATATTTATTTTCTAAAAAAATTGGAAAACTGATGATGGGTTTTAATTATTCAGATTCAGCTAAATTCAAAAGAAATGATGGATATAAATTTAAATTTAGCTAGGCAAAGTCATACGGGATTAATATTGCATAATTAAGAGAGACTTACATTGGAAAAGATCCTAGAGATATCAGATGATGTAGGATGGCATGGACTCAGGTCACAGGAGATGGACATTTCCATAGAAGACTGATTAATCTAAAAAGAGCAAATAAAATAAATAAATAAATAAGAAGATAGAAATAAATATGGGCAAGAAGGAGAAAACTTGTAGGTGAGGCGTTAAGGATCAAGGGCCATGAGGCCTCTTGTATTGGATAAAAAAAATAATTAATTTCTCGAGAGATAGAAATTTAATAAAAATTATGTCAAAAGAAGACATTTTACATTTAAAAGGTTGCTTTTAATAACTGAGGATTGAATGGAAGACAATCAATCCAAGGATATAAATATATAAAGATGATTACCAACATAAGAAAACTTATTGGAACCTTTTCTTTTTATACTTTTGAACAGACATGATGATCTTCTCTCCTTCTTCAGGTTTTAAAAGGTTAATGAAGGAAGCATGTAATAATTTTCCTTCATTTGAACCGTGATGAAGGAGTTCAGGTATAAAAAGAAAAGGTCCCAATATATTTTCTTATAATTTTATGTTGCTATGAGGTATGTTGAACCCTTTTGAACCTGGTGTAATGTTCAATAAGACAAGAAGGAAGTTTTTCTGGTTAATAAGGGCTCAACAAAACTCATAGCAACATTAAATTAATTATACACAAGCCATCTTTTAATTTATCCATGGTTTCCATTCAATCCTCAGTTTTATATCTATCAAGTCTGTCTGCAAGAAAAAACATCCAATAAGGTGCTTTTAATATTTTTCCATGCAAGAATGTTGGCTTTAATAGATATTTCTCACCAATTTGGGGTATCTTCAAGATATAATAGATATTAATTGAGAAGTAAAAATGTTAAGACATAGCACGCTCGCCAGATAATCCTGCTCTGGTACTAAGCTTAAATATAATAAACTAATAGAAATTTTATATTCTTTATTTATCAAAGAAAATAAAATTCCGACCAAAATCTAGATATACTATATCCTGGGTCCTGGGCCCCGAGACAAATAAATATATAATCCAAGCCAAAATAATAATTTAGCGGGGGGGGGAGGTGGAGTCCTAGAGTCCCGAGATAAAGAAAAATATATATAATCCAAGCCAAAATAATAATTTAAAGGATGGGGGGGGGAGTCCTGGAGCCCCGAGATAAACAAAAATATATATAATCCAAGCCAAAATAAAAATTTAAAGGATGGGGGAGGGGGAGTCCTGGAGCCCCGAGATAAACAGAAATATATAATCCAAGTCAAAATAATAATTTAGGCGGGGGGGGGGGGGGGGGGGTCGAGTCCTGGGGCCCGAGATAAACAAAAATATATATAATCCAAGCCAAAATAATAATTTAGCGGGGGTGGGAGGGTGAGTTCTGGAGCCCTGAGATAAATAAATAAATAAATATATAATCCAAGTCAAAATATATATAATCCAAGCCAAAATAATAATTTAGCCGTAAAAATATATCTTATTATATAGGTATTAATCGATTCCATTTTTTTGTAACATATCTATAGATAAAATGGAAATGATTTACTCCTATAATTATTTTTCAGGAGGTTTTAATTTGTTTTATTTGAATCTAGATAATATGACATTCGAGACAGATATGTGCCCATAATTATAAAAGTGGTCTAAGTCAAAAAATTAAAAAATTAGTTTTTTCATATTTTATGTCCCATCCATTTAAAAAGTACAGTAATAAGATGTCGGTTTTGAAAAATCGCATAAAATTAAACCGTTAAGTGGATTTCTAGTTGTCTCATTATACAGAATTGGTATCTTGTTTATTTTATAAAACCTTAAATATCTCGAAACTAAGGGGACCACTTTCATAATTATGGGCACATATTATATTTCAATTATCTGAAGAAATTTCAATCATTATACTAAAAAGGTTAGATATACAGTCACTTTACAATGCTGCCAAAGAATATTCAAACTTATATATTAGTTTGATCAAAAAATAATGTAAGGAGGAAAGTCAGAAATGATTTTACTTTAATAATAATATATATATATATATATAGGATATACTTATACCTTTGCATAATGATGATAAGTGATTGGAATATCCTTTTGTCTTCAGTTTAAACACAATTTTTGAATTAGAGAGATGAATTGAAAATAGAAACCCAATGCATTTAAGAGAGAGAACCAGTCTTCACAGCAGCCATCAGTAATAAATCAGAGTAATGAATCTGAAAAAATAATAAACAATTGTTTTAATAAAATGCAGATGAAATTCTTGATTTGTGTCAGTTAAGATATAGCAATGCAAAATGCTGCCAGCTCATAATGGAGATCCCTCATTAAACTGTATAGAAATTCGAGTTTCTATTGAAAAACTATTTTTGAATGAAAAAGAATCCCTATTATGAATCAAATTGAAAGACATTATCAAGACACATATCTACAAATTAATACTATTAGGTCCTTCGGAAAGTCATTTCGTTGTTTGCCAAGAGATTTGCTTCTAAAGCTTCAAGTAAATAAACCATTTTTAAAAAGAATTATCACTTGGGACGAGAAATGGTTTGTCTAAATAATGTGAAACGCAAGAGATCATGGAGTCAAAAGATGAATCAGCTCAAACCACTTATAAAGCCAATATTAAGGTAGTTGTTTCGTGACAATACTAGCAAAAAGTAAATGCTAGAGTATATAGTACAGACAATAAAGATTCATAATTCATAAGCCCAAAACTTTTTGCTGTTTGTGTACCACTACTAGCCAATCCCGTGCTCGTTTGAGAAATATGGCAACGCTGTCCGAACTTGAATATATTTTATCACAGAAATTTCAGATAAAGTACATTATAAAGGGAGATTTATAAAACAAAAAGTTCTTAATAAGCGATTGAAAGCTGTTGCGACAATGGCTGAAGCGAAAAAACGTCAAAAAAATTGCTAAAGTTAGCCCACTTTTTAGTTTAAATAAATGCGTTGTTGCGAGCTTGTTTTTAATGGAAATTTTTCATTATTTATTCATTAATATCTCAGAAACTGTGTTGTAACTATGAATTTAAATTTTTCCTAAAAAATGTATTAGTTATTATTTAATGTTGGTTTAGTTTTTTATAACAATGGTAAGAAGAGTTTCTTAATTATAATTAAATAAGTATGTAAATTTTCCAATATCCAGTATAGTGCAATGTATAAGAGTCTTAAAAACTCTATCTTTGGAATTTAATATCTCCGGAACTATATCGTTCATAAATTTGCCACCAATCGATGCAGAAGTGTTTAAATAATAATCTGTCAAAATTTCAAAAAATCCTAAGAAAACCCATATGGTGAACCAACTACCTTAACTGAATTCAATCATATGCTTAATAACAATAACACAATCACGAAAAAAGTTAAATTATTAAAACGTAAATTAAATACTCTTTATTAATGATGAAAAAAATTCAAAATTTAATTTGACTAATTACTCATTGAAAAATAAAAAAATAAGATTATAAATTCAAATTATTTAACAATTGGAATTATTTATTTATTTAATTATTCGAATATAAATAAATAAATCTTTATTACTCGACCTGCTTAGAGGCACAAGTCCTCAGTGGCTAGGTCAACCAAACATCAAAATATACTCAAAATGTATCATTAATAATAAAAATGAAAGCAATTGAAAATACATGTTAAACTTTTTTATTAATTTATCAAATGTAATCTCATTCCTAAATAAAATATCTATTCCTTTACCACTTTGTTCGTATAGGTAAATCAGTTATAATTTATTTTGGATCATAGGATCAAAGACTATTCAAACTTATATATTGTTTGATCAAAGAATAATATAAAGAGCAAGGTCAGAAATGATTTTTTTTAACAATAAATATTTATTTATGTTAAGGGAGAATGGTGTAGGTTCTTGGTGAGACATTTTAAATAAAGTAAAGATAATTTTTGAAAAATTTTTTAGAAACTTTTTAAAATATAAAATACTAGGTAGGTTTCACATAAATAAAAGATCAGATGGTTGTTTAGCACGACTCTATATATATTTCGGAGTATAAGCCCATCTTCAGGAGTTCACAAAGTACAAGACAAAAGTCAGTGTCCTTTCTGAACTCCTGAAGATGGGCTTATACTCCGATATACTATATATATTTGTCTTGATTAATTTGCGGCAACGCTGACGTAATGCTGCCGAGAGAGAGCGCCATCGGTATATTTGCGGCAAATTTGAAATATAATCGTAATATGGACTCAAATTTCGAAATGAAAGACTCCAATTGATTTTAAATTAAGAAACATTAAATATATTGATAATTATTACCCCCCCCCCCTTCACCACTCAAAAATTAAATATTCAATTCGCTTTTCTTTGCGCACAGAAAAAGAAATCAATCACATCTTATTTGATTTATATATTATTTGTTTATTTTTTAATAATTTGCCACTTTTTTATAATTTTTTAAAAATCTAAATTTTGTTATTCTTATTTTTTGATTTTTACAAAATTAAACGACTTAAGACACGAATGCCCATATGAGTTTCTCATTGCAATACTGGAGCAGCTTGTCATACAAACAACACCTGATCTCTTTTAAATATTTGGAGCCTTATATCGATTATCGATCCCAAATTTTAAAAAAATGATATAATATAATTCTCCTCCTTACACGATACCACTTATTTAAATAAATCTATTTCCACACAAAAAATATCACAATGCTGTAGATTATAGAAAAAAAATACTTCCAGATTCATATCTAGAGCCTCATTTCTGTAGCTGTGTCAGGACAAAAATGAGGCGAAACTTTTAAGAGACTATGTATTTTCGGGAGTTTACAGGTATACATTTGGAGTGTGGTTTTTTAAGAGGAATACAATTTTTGGACGGAGACGCCGCCCGCCAGGGCACCAGCCCGGAGGGCCGAGCTTCGAGGGCGTGCCGAAGGCACGCACGAAAAGCTCGTATATATAGAGTCGTGCTAAACAACCATCTGATCTTTTATTTATGTGAAAGCTACCTAGTATTTTATATTTTAAAAAGTTTCTAAAAAATTTTCAAAAATTTTCTTTACTTTAATAAATATTTATAAGATTAGTACCTTTGGTTTGATGGTATCCTTTTGACTTCACTTTGAGCACAACTTTTGAATTATAGAGATGAATTGAAAATAGAAACCAAATGCATTTAAGAGAGAGAAGCAGTTTTCACAGCAGCCACCCATAATTGAGAGTAATGAATCTGAAAAAATAATAAACAATTGTTTTAATAAAAATGCAGATGAAATTTTTGATTTTGTGTCAATTAAGATATCGTCGCTGATCTTAGAAAACCTCGTAATTCCTAAATTCATTGTTTGACAGAAAACAAGAAAAAACATTTTAAACAACAATACATACAAATACAATGGAATATTTATTATTTGTCCGTAGCGCGAAATTAAATTGGAATAGAATAATAAGGTTTCAATAGACAGATGCGCTGTGAAAAGTTGGTCGGTATAAACGTATTTGACCAAATATTGGACTTACGATCTTTTGTAAGATCAGCGACGATATGCAATTACTCATTGAAAAATAAAAAATTAAGACTATAATGTATTATGTATGACCAATCCATTGGAATTATTAATTTAATTATTGTAAAAAACTCAAAATGATATCATTATTAGTAAAAATAAAAGCTATTGAAAATACATGTTAAACATGTTATCAAATGCAATCTCATTCCTAAATAAAATATCTATTCCTTTACCACTTCGTTACTATAGAGGTATCTTAGTTAGAAATTATTTCAGATCATAGAGTCAAAAGCCTAGTTCACACTTGGATACAAAGTCGATTTCTGTATATAGACAATGTCGAGATACAAATTCATGTCTATTGACACGTTTTTGGAACAAAATCGCAGAATATTCCCCATTTGTCTATAGACATTGGCGTAGTTAGAGAATTTTCCTAGGGCGGCGCCAGGGTTGAGCAAGGTGTGGCGACCGCCCAACCAAATTTTTGTTGAATAATTTGTTCGATAATGGCACTGCCCCCCCCCCCCCCTAGAAAACTCCTTGCCCCCTAGAAAAATCGAGTCAATATCTCAATAACTATTTATGCTATGAGATTAATTTTATTCTTAAAAAATCAATAGAGATTGAAAAATGTAGATCTCAAAAAAATTATCTTCCTATATAACCCAGTAAATAGGAGGGTTTCAGCTTTTTTTTTTTTTTTTTAATGCAATCGAATGCAAGAAGTGGTGCGCCAGTAAAGATGCAGCTCCTATGGATCTCGAAAGACCCTTGCATTACCGAAGAGAAGGGAAAGTTGATTAAGTGAGAGGGTGTAGACGTAGGTGTCTATGCACCCCGGTTTTGAAGGTTTGAAGATTATAGGTGCTGGGAAAGATGGAGGCTGGGAGAGAGTTCCAGTTCCTTGAAGTCATGGGGATATATGTATTGGCGAATGAAGTGGTCCGGCACTTCTCCAGTTTGACCGCGAAA
>JALMQS010000088.1:1638980-1722028 GCA_024734495.1 Forficula auricularia | reverse complement strand
GGGGTTAAAAAATTAAAAATCTAGGCTATTTGAGCAAACTCAACCAAATTTTGTATAAATAATCAGTGCGACCCCAGAAGTCTAAAAATGCAAAAACTAAACGCCCAAAATTGGTGAGGGGGGGGGGGAATGAAAATCTAGGCTCTTGTTCCAAACTCAAACAAATTTTGTATACATAATCAGTGGGCACCCAGTAATCTAAAAATTCAAAAACTACCCCCCCCCCCCCTTTTACATGATTATAAATAATTTTATTAAATATTAAATATAAGTAAGAGGCCACGTTGTATGGTAAAGTCAAGTGGATGGTCACATCAGAACATGTCAGCTTATTTAAAATATAATAAATTTTCATATCAAATTAAATTGATAAAAGAGTTAACTATATGTGTTGGCAAAATTTGATAAATCAATTTATTAAATCTTTGGAGGTTCAATAATTCAAGTATCTGGAACACTGAGCTATGCTCGGCAATTCTTTAGCTTCAGTTAGAAGCGATAAATTAATATTATTTTTATTTTTAAATAAAGATAAAAAGGTCGAGAACGGGTTCTTACTAGTTAAAACGAGTTTCACTGAATACCTTTGTGACAACTAGAATTTACTAATGCTAATTGTTTTTGGTCTTAAGGTCTACAATCTTTTTTGTCTTTATTTTAAAAAAAAAATTTAAACGAAAATGTCAAAAATTACATCTTTATTAGAAGCAAAGTTGTAGAGGATGTAATTTTTGACATTTTCGTTCAAAATTTTTTGAAAATAAACACCCAAAATGAGGTTGGAAGGTCAAAAATGAAGATTCTAAACCTTTCAACCAAACACACCCAACGTGAGTAAACTCTAGTTGCCACAAAGTTATTTAGAGAAACGCGTTTTAACTAGTAAGAACCCGTTCTTATTAAAAAAACGGGTTTTACTTCAATATATATATTTTTTAATTATTTTTTTTTGTGTAACAATCAAACAGGATATAAATTGATCTTAAACGTCAGGACGCAGGAATTAAATTAATACCTATTTCAAATACTTATATAAGTATTTCATTTGTCACGTTACCCACTATAATTATTAATTAAAATAAAATAAAAAATACCTAAAAGTAAACAGAAATTGAATCATTGTTCAGAAGATGATAACAATTTACCACTAGTTACAAATCTTAATAGATAATCTCAGAAATTGTCCAAAAATATAGGTTTAGAAATTCCATTAGTTACAACAAATGAAAATCTTAATATAATAATTGCTAAAAAATTTTAAGAATACTAATGATAATAATTTTCAAACAAAAAAGGAGTCTTTTAAGAAGTTTGCATAAGAAAATTTGATAAAAACATGAATTGAATATGGATAATTATTTAAAATAAGATGACGTGTTCTGATGTGGCCACCCACTTGACTTTACCGTACAACCTGGCCCCTCACTTATATTTAATATTTAATAAAAATTAGTTATATTCATGTAGGAGAGGGGGGTTAGTTTTTGCATTTTTAGACTTCTGGGGTCCCACTGATTATGTATAAAAAATTTGGTTGAGTTTGCTCAAATGGCCTAGATTTTTTATTTTTAACCCCTCTCCACCCGCCTTAATTTTGGGTCGATATGCACCAAAATCTAATCAGCTCTTAATCTCATTGGACCAAAACTACGTGTGAAATTTGGTTTCGATATTCACACTAGTTTTTGAGCTAGCTCGTCCACAAAAATTTGGTAATGCACAGACTAACTAAAAGACATTTTGACCAAACAATTATTATCTCGAAAAATATAATGTTTTCGATATTCACTTATTAGAGCTTTTTTGTAGAGCGAAATGCCATGGTTTTGCTCAATTTTTTTAATCAAAATAGTTTCAGCCGTTTTTGAGAAATTTCGAAAAAAAGAAGGAAAAAAAACACTTTTTTCATGCACGATTACAATACTTGACCATACCCTGTATGGTAAAGTAAAATGCTTCAACAAATGATCTATTAAATATTTTTAAACAAAATATTCAAGAATGCAAAACAGAAATTATTAATGCAGAAAATCAGAGACAAAAAATCTTATTGTGAGGAGTTTGCCTTTAGCATCACTCTATTCAGACCTGTATTTTTTGAATAATTAGTATTACAAATGGGGATAAAAAAGGTTTCGACAATGCGACTGTAATATTGAGGTACTTTAAAATTAATATATTGGAGAATTTCACAACAATCAATCAGACCATCCAACAGTCTGCGAAGGAATTTTGTAGTCTACGGGATGACAATTGTCAAGCAAAACAAGGGTTGGCGCAATACTGGGTCGGCTCTGGGCCCTTCGTCTTTAGTCGGATATTTAGTT
The DNA here is from genome assembly GCA_024734495.1 of Forficula auricularia. Lineage (NCBI taxonomy): Eukaryota > Metazoa > Arthropoda > Insecta > Dermaptera > Forficulidae > Forficula > Forficula auricularia. The sequence continues at coordinate 1,719,701 of JALMQS010000088.1, read as the reverse complement.
CGGTTCTTAAGAGTCTAGAAGAGGGATAGTTATATGGGGTAAGAGAGTTATTAGATGATGAGAATTTATATAATATAATTTTTAAAAAAAAATTTTCCACTCTTTCAATTTGGTCAATTTGATTTTGGACATGCGGTGACCAAATTAAACTGGAGTATTCCAGTTTGCTTCTTATTAGGGAGTTAAATAGTATTTTTAGGCAGTTGGAATTTTTGAAATTTTTTGTATATCTATATATAAATCCTATTTTAAAGTTTTGGCCAAATCTATGAATTATGTGAGTAATAAATTAAATCCAAATGTTGATCAACATGGTATAAAAATGGAGAATTTTAAAGTAAAAGAAGAATTGAGAAAGAATATAGAAAAAGAATATATATTTATAGGTATGTTCATGATTTTTAAAGAATTATTACCTCTCAGCTGCATGTAATGATACTGAGATATTTTGAAGTGAATTATTTTTTCTATAAAAAATCTATAGAGTGAAATCTTTAAATTAGTTTAGTTATAGCCTTAAAAGTAAATTTTACAAAAAACTGTCTTGAAAAAAAATACTGACAATTTTATAATATTCATCAAAAAAGTTTGCAAGATTAAAATGTGTAAGATCGATTATATAAAGGTGACCTACTTTTTCCAATATAAAGTATGACATCAATTAATTTAAAAAAAATCGTAAATAAAAGAATAATTTTATTCGTTGCAACAACAATACAGTACACGATAAAATGACAAAAGCATAATAAGAACATTTATAGCTGACTAGCCTAGATTTATTCTCATTTGAATGAGTACTTTTCCATTGAATTAATATTTTTGATCATTGCATCATCTCTTAACAATATATTGGAAATATCTGAACAAGAAATGTCCTTTATATTGAATTTAATGGCAAAGTGCTGCACGTAGAATATCATCAACATATCATCAACATTCAATCTCGATTTCTTACTTGTCCAAAAATAATTAGCATTTGAATTATAATTCAAATAGATTAATAATTATGCATATTTATTTATTTATATGAAATCATATAGAAATTTTTCTAGCAGTATAAATAAATAATGCTTGCATCTCCAGAGTACTGAGTGATTGAATAGCATTATTTCAATTAAAATCCTCAACAAAAACACCCATGCAATAATATAATTTAATAAACTTTAAAAAGATTTCACAAGGATTCAACTAAAATAATAATAAAATCGGAATATTATATGATTATAATATAATGAGTTAAAGTGAAAGTTTTTTGCCGAGGATAGCAGAATTTTTATATTTTGAATGAGACAATAAAAGAGTGTGTCTTCTGGTGGAATTATAAATTTTATTTATAATGAGACTATAGTTTCGTGGGATATTACAATTAATTCACAGGAATTATATCTCCTTCAATATAATGAGTGTTTTGATGTTGTTAAGATTTTACATAATATGTACACCATACTTGATTTGGGGAAGAGAAAGAAAAAATGAGATGACGTGTTCTGATGTGGCCACTCCACTTGATTTTACCATAAAACCTGGCCCCTCACTTATATTTAATATTTAATAAAATTATTTATAATCATGTAGGGGAGGGAGGTTAGTTTTTCCATTTTTAGACTCCTGGGGTCCCACTGAATATGTATACAAAATTTGGTTGAGTTTGGTACAAGAGCCTATATTTTCATTTTTTGTCCCTTCACCCCCCACCATTTTAGGCGTTTAGTTTTTGCATTTTTATTCTTCTGGGATCCCACTGATTATGTATGCAAAATTTGGTTGAGTTTGGTAAATGGCCAAGATTTTCATTTTTTGACCCCTCCACCCCGTGTGTTGGGCGGTTAGTTTTTGCATTTTTAGACTTCTAGGGTCCCAGTGATTATGTATACAAAATTTTAGTTGAATTTGCTCAAATGGCCTAGATTTTTAATTTTTATCCCCCCATAATTTTGGGTCGATTTGCACCAAAATCTAATCAATAGACCAAAACTACGTGTGAAATTTTGTTTCGATATTAACACTAGTTTTTGAGCTAGCTCGTCCACAAAAATTTGGTAACGCACAGACTAACAGACTAACTGACAGACTAACTAACAGACATTTTTGACAAAACAAGTAGATATTTTATTGTCCTTAAGAGATATCGCATAATCCAGTGAAAACACACTTTGCCCCCTTTGACCCCCTTAGCGGTCGAATTTCAAAAAATCCTTTCTTAGTGAGCCCCTATGTCATAGATGTAATATGCTCTCCAAATTTCATGTTTCTATGTCCAGTGGTTCTGGCTGTTTTGATGATGAGTGTGTGAGGAGTGAGTGAGTGAGTGTATCGGGCAAAGAATTTTACTATATATACATAGTATAGATTGTTCATTTGTTTGACTATATTAATTAATTAATTTTTTCCCTCAATCCAATTAGAAGAATATTTCTGATAAATGATCACTCATCTTCTTATATAATAAAATGAATATGGAGAGTGCCGAGTCTGTCCCACTTTCAAAAACTTTCTCTCCATTTAATAAGTTTTATTTAAGTTGTATGTTTTCAGTAAGTGATCATGTTTTATTGAACGAATTCTCTAACGCGTTTCAACTTAATTAATTTCCCTTTATTATTATTAGAAATTTCGTATATTTGAACTCATCCCAATACCAAATCTCTTATCTCCTAATTTGATTTTGTCTGGTCCAAGCCATCTTAACTAGCAATCAAAATTAATTATTAGCAAGCCTGCCTGCCTCTTGCAAATTGTTTCATGTTATTCTATTCATTTAATTTGGAGAATATATTATTATCACTAACCCTTAATGGCACTTTTGCGAAATTCGATTGAAAACTGAATTGTCCCGTTTGTTCTTGGCTATTTTCCGACCGAAGACCGAATCTCTGTTTTGTTATTTGCTCCATTGAGATCATTTTCATCCGTTTCATATTTGATGGGATGATCACCCGGTCAGAGAGGCTCCTTTACAAATCAACTGCATTATTAAGTGCCATATAATTTTCTAATAAGGTTATTAAAATTGTATTGAGCGGTGCTCTTCACATTTACGAGGCCCGAGGCGGATTCCTCGATGCCCTCTGCTAAATAATTAAATTTTAATAAAGCACCGCAGCTCCTTGAAATATTCTTTGGTTTCATTTAAAATACATCTATTAGAAGTTATATTACTTTTCTCCAAAAGGGTTACCGCCTAGTGCACTTGCAGAAAATTAAAACAAAAAATCGGCCAAATGCGTAACTGACTCGCTAAAAGGAGTAGACACACTGCTACACAACTTGGTTGGAACTTAGGGCATGTCTAGGCTGGCAAAATAAAAATTATAAAATGTCATGCTTTAGAGCAGTAGTTCTTAACCTTTTTTAATTCGCGTCCCAAATTTGAGAAATATGTTCATGTCGCCAGCCCCCCCCCCCCAAAAAAAAAAAAAAAGAAGCCGACTCCCAACACTCTTTCGCGGTCAAATTAGAAAAGTGCCGGACCACTTCATTCGCGAATACATATATCCCCATGACTTCAAGGAACTGGAACTCTCTCCCAGCCTCTATCTTTCCCAGCACCTATAATCTTCAAACCTTCAAAACCTGGGTGCATAGACACCTACGTCTACACCCTCTCACTTAATCAACTTTCCCTTCTCTTCGGTAATGCAAGGGTCTTTCGAGATTCATAGGAGCTGCATCTTTACCTGTGCACCCCTTCTTGCACTCGATTGCATTAAAAAAAAAAAAAAATTTATTACCTTTTTTGACAATATTTAAGCAATTTTTTTTCTTCAATTTCACAGTGATGACCCTTTTAACTCACATATTATTATTATTATTTTTTTTTTAATTAAGATATACAAGGGCGACTGTGGGTCAGTGGATAGAGTGTCGGGTCGCTGACTCGAAGTCTGCTTGTTCGAGACTGAGTCTCGGCAGATCAGATATTTGTAGCCGCCTCCTCTTGTAATGCAATGGCAACCTACCAAAGTATAATTGCCTAGCAACCTCTCCAAACTAGCCGTTCGGAACCGGCGTTAAAAAGTAGGTCCCATATATCTGTGTAAAACAACTAAACACACTCAGCACAGGTATATGTGGAGAGGAGGCAAAACGTCAGGGAGACCTGATATGTCACGTAAAAGAATAAACAAGGGTACTTTTCGGTCCAAGGAAAATTTAATCAAAAAGTACTTGTTTTCTCATATTTTCATTTTTAATAGTATTAAATAAATCAAAATATATTTTTAAATTTATTGAAAATAAATAAATTAGGTAAAATATTTGGTTAACGACACTGCGCGACCCAAATAATATGCTTTGCGACCCAAAATTTGGTCGCGACCCATAGATTAAGAACCACTGCTTTAGAGCAGCGGTCGGCAGCCAGTGATCTGGGGTGTAATTTTAATGGTCTTCAAAAAAATTCAGATAGTATTAAAATTCGCTTAACTCATTTAATAAAATTTTTAAATAAAAAATAAATTTTGTTTAAGCTGTATTATTAAATGTAAAATAGATCAAGAACATTATATTGCGAATTGATCTGTTACAAAATACAAGTGTGACTTGCGAAACTTTTACCTCAAAGGCTTTTAACCCCCTTAGGGCCGGTTGTATTTCGCAAAGTAAATGCTTTTTACCACTAACACAGGGTAGATGGTAAATGGAGGGATTGTGATGGCCAATCAGATGCCAGGCACTGTTACCATCTACCCTGTGTTAGTGGTAAAAATCATTTACTTTGCGACATACAACCGGCCCTTAGTGGCATAGAAAATGTAACAAAATAAGAATACCGAATTCCATTCAATTGACTAGGCATCAAATTTGACTACAAAGCACCCTTGGTTCTAATTCTAATTGATTTTGTAATCATAAATAATTAATATCTACCTTAAAATTTATATTAGAAGTCCGCGAAATTTTAATTTTAATTGTGAATTTAGTTGTACACAATATCTAAAAGGCTGCTTTAGGCAGGGGTCAGGAAATTTTCGGCAAAGAAGAGCCATTTCTATGAAAAACTTACAAAAAATAAAATTTAGGGAGCCGCGCGACTAATTTAATCCCCTCCCTTGATGCTAATCAGAATTTTTATTAGTTAAAGAAGTTAAAATATTTGATAAAAGCGTACCGATTATTAATAAAGAGGTTCATTCGGTTGTTCGTTTTTAACCAAAATCTTAAGTAGTTTCGCGACAATAGTAGCAAAATATTAATACTAGAGTATGTTATATAGTACAGACAATAAGAATTCATAATTCATAGGCCCAAACTTTTTGCTATTTATATACCACTACTAGCCAATCCTCCGCTCGTTTGTCAAATATGGTAACAGTGTCCGAGCTTGCATATTTTGTACCATAAAAATGTCAGATAAAGTATATTATAAAGGGAGATTTATAAAACAAAAAGTTCTTAATAAGTGATTAAAAGCTGTTGCGACAATGGCTGAAGCAAAAAAACGTCAAATAAAGTACTATAGTTAACCCACTTTTTAGGTTAAATAAATGCGTTGTTGCCAGCTTGTTTTTAGTGTAAATTTTTCAATATTTATTCGTTATTATATCAGAAACTGTGTTGTAACTATGAATTAAAATTTTCTTAAAAAATCTATTAGTTTAATGTTGGTTTAGTTTTTTATAACAATGGTAAGAAGAGTTTCTTAATTATAATTAAATATGTATGTAAAGTTTCCGGTAGTGCAATGTATAAGAGACTGAAAAACTCTATCTTTGGAATTTAATATCTCGTTTTGCCACCAATGCAGAAGTATTTAAATAATAATCTTTCTAAATTTCAAAAAAATCCTAAGAAAACCCATATGGTGAAACAACTACCTTAAGGTACTTATTATAGTCTCTATTATCCCTACATAGTTAAGTTTCGAATTCCGAAGTTCTGCGAATTACCATATACGAGATATGGGCGATTAAAAAAATACACATTATATAAGAAACGTGAAAGTAAAAAAATAAAAAGATTTTTATTTAAGTTTGAATAACTTGGATATGTGATTTGAAATAATTACGCATATTTTGTATAATTAAGATCAGGAAAAACATTCTCCAACTTTGAGTGTAAAAATAAATCAAATGAATCTGGGTGAACAAAGTTAATTTCTTTAAAAGCCACCCTTTCATTTCTCACTTAGAAAGAAAAACAAGACTTTCTAATTAAATAAAAAACATTAATGACGAGAAAATAGATTTTGGCAATATTGTTGTTATTTTGGATTTTTAAGATATTGAGATTCTATCGGAGAGGAGTTTGTTTTGTAATTGGTTTTTAACGATGATATTGTAGTTTTGCAAGGCGAGGCGACAATTTACATCTGCATTGGCTTTGGTTCCCGTTTATTTTAGGATCATTAACCTTTACTTTTAACAAAATTATTTTTATATTCCGGTGACGCTAAGGGAAGTTTCCTTTGTTGGAATCGGATCTTTCGTTTGATCCTCTATTAGCCTTGTACGTTTCTAAACATCTTTAATGATTTTCCTCTTTTCTGTGTTCACTGTTCACTTTGAGCAAACTTAGTGTATTGGTAGTAGCTAACGAGTGCCAAGGGGTGGAAAAGTCCCGGAGATGCCCAATGGACACCCCCTCGCCCCCACGTCCACCCGAAATCCAAATGGATTGCTCGAACTTCTGTCTGAAATTATCACCAAGATAGATGGTGGATTATTTTATTCTTATATTGTTAAATGAACGTTTCCAAATTTTATATATTATCAACAGCGTACGTCGAATATTTTAGTTTCCTACAAGCAATTATAAAACACATTTTCTAATAAATAAAATTTAAAATTGTAGTAAGAAGTGAGACTTTTTCAAAACTCAGTATGATTTGTGAAGTTTAATTAAATTTAAAAAATTATAATGGTAATTTAAAACACACTTGTTCCATTGTTTATTATTACTTTACCATACAATGTATGGTCAAGTATTGTAATCGTGCATAGAAAAAAGTCACAAAGAGAAACAAAGAGGTTGTCCTCTGCATTGATGCAAATAAACATACACACATATATATATATATGTGTGTATGTTTATTTGCATCAAGCAGAGGACAACCTCTTTGTTTCTCTTTGTGAATCAACAACTCTGCTACTCTCGGCAAAACTAAAACTTTTCAATTACATGAAAAAAGTGGTTTTATCCTTCATTTTTTTTCGAAATATCTCAAAAACAGCTGAAACTATTTTGATTAAAAAAATTGAGCGAAACCATGGAATTTCGCTCTACAAAAAAGCTCTAATAAGTGAACATCGAAAAATTATATTTTTCGAGATAATAACTGTTTTGTCAAAATGTCCGTTAGTTAGTCTGTTATTCTGTCGGTTAGTCTGCGCGTTACCAAATATTTGTGGACGAGCTAGCTCAAAAACTAGTGTGAATATCGAAACCAAATTTCACACGTAGTTTTGGTCCATTGAGATTAAGATCTGATTAGTGCATATTGACCTAATGTTAAGGGGGTGGAGGGGGGGGTTAAAAATTTAACATCTAGGCCATTTGAGAAAACTCAACCAAATTTTGAATACATAATCAGTGGACTCCCAGAAGTCTCTAAATGCAAAAACTAACCCGCCCTCCCCTATATGATTATAAATAATTTTATTAAATATTAAATATAAGTGAGGGGCCAGGTTGTATGGTAAAGTCAAGTTGATGACCACATCAGAACACGTCAGCTTATTCACTATAGAAACGGATTAAATTATCAAAAAATTATTCAAAAAACTTCCATTTTTTAAACGGAAGATCTGTAACAGGAAAGCCCAAAATCTAATCAGTTCCCCGCATTTGGAATACAAACATGTTGGCAAAAGAACTAAATTTCCAAGACCTGTCGCCCTTAAGTTTTCGTAGGTACAGTCGACTCTCGATAATTCAAATTTTTCGATTTTTCGAACTCATTTTTTATCCAATAATTTAAAAAATGTTTCACCAAGTACCAACACCAAATTCTTTAAAAACCTTTCTTAAATCTTTAAATTATTGAACTTAGGTTTATAATGACATAGGAATTGTCGAAACGTTCTTTAAACAATATTATAAAGAAATAATAATGATAATAAATTTAAAATAAAAAAAAATCCTTCATATCTCTATGGGAATTGTCCTCTGCATGGAAGAATAACATAAAAATAGAAATCCTCAAAAAGCAAATGGATTTAATTTCGCACGACAGGCTCCGGGGAATAATTATGTACGTCTATTAATCTAAGAAATTAAATTGTTAACAAGATTTCGCTATCTTAAATCAGCTTTATAAAAAAAGACAGTCGCTTTAGAATTGAATTATCATTATTAATGTCTGGTCTAGTGGTTTATTTTATCATGTTGAATCATGAAAGATGCAAATGTTAATTCAATTAATTAAGGAGAGCCGGGAGTCGAACTTAGTTCTTCTAGAAACTTAATTATCTAGTTTAATCATTTGGAAGAAAACGTAAAAACATCGACTTGGAAGAGAGAATTAATCCCTGAATGGGGTTCAAATTTCTTTGCTAAAATATTCGCCATTAACATTAGCTCTGGCTTTCGTAATGCAATCAAAGCCAAACTATGTTCATAAATTTTCCTCTGTTTGTTTAACTAGAAGTAAATAAAAAAAATATTTTATTTTGTTATTAGTTTTAACCCTTTAACAGAAACTGGAGATTTTGTGTCTAATTAATGGACTGGGGAAGATATAGCAAAATTAAACAGATATGAATTTCGTTAAGACAACATTTTTAGGGGGGGGGGGGGGTCGTCATCTTGGAACGAAAGACATTACAGAAGGAGTCAAATTTTATTTAAATATGCTGCTCAACAAAAATTGAAAATAAATTCCTTTTAGAAAACTTAAGAAAATGTCTTGTAGAGCATTTTCATGATTCATGATGTTTCCCTATTTTATGGTTTTATACAAAAATAAAAATAAACCATATTAGTGTCGCTGTTAGCTGGTACAATATCAGTATAAATTTAAAAGAGAAATTTTAAAAGAGAAAGAATTCAATCTTTTTCGGACAAATTCTAAGAGAGAGGTTTTTGTCTCGAGGGTGTGAGCTGACTGCCCGGATAGCATTTTTAATTCTCAGGTTCGACTCCTGAGGGGATTCATCCCCTCTGATATGGCAATTTAATAATATTTCTACTAAAATCTTAGAATTTGTCCGAAAAAGATTGATTGAATTCTTTCTCTTTTAAAATACATCTTGGTTAATCTGAACCCGAGCTGATTTTTTGAAAAAACTTCCAACTATTTTCAAAAAAAAAAGATGCTCAAAACTTTAGTTTTATATTTATAATGTATATGGTATATATATTTATTTACATCAAGCTGAGGACAACCTCAATGATTTTTCTTTATATACAGAAGTTCCCCTTCAAGCTTCATGACTCACCTCCCCAATTTCATGAAAAGTCCCCCCCCCCCATATTTATTCAGTTTTAAAGAATTAGAAGAGCTTGTTATTATCTTTTGCTGAAGTTATAAGACGACCAATTTTATTTTTAGCATATAATACTAAAATGCAACAATTTTCAACACCCCCCTTTTTTTGGGCACCTCTGATATATATTGGGGGTTGTCCATAAATTGCGTGGCACGAATTTCAAGATTTTTAGACCCTCCCCCATCTCCCTGTGTCACATTTCGACACATTTTCATTGACCCCCCCTGTATTGTGGCGTCACACTATCACTTTTATACCCTATAATTTAATAATCCTTGAAATTTTTTTTATAAATTAAACTCAACTAAGGGGATTTAATATATTTTAAGTTTAGTTTTTTTTTAATTTTTTAATTTGACTTTTGTGACATCACAATTTTTAAGATCCCCGGGCCCCCCTGTCACATTTTGTCACAAATCTGAGATGCCTCATCCCCCTTACTGTGTGACGTAATTTATGGTAGGCCCCTTAGTCTTAATTCTGTACTAAAAATTGTATCGCAATGAAACGATTCCATCATTCGAATGAACAAATATTGTTCTATTTAATTGATTTCTCTTTTGTAGATCAATAAGATTTTAATAAGATTGAAGTAATTTTTGGAGATGGACTGATAAGTGAAATTGAGTGAATATTGATGAGGCAGTCCAAAAAAAGAAGACAATTTATAGTATCTTTTTATTCACAAACCGACGTTACGGAGGGTATTCCCTCCTTCTTCAGGGTCGACGTAAGGGTTCCTTCACTGACTTTTCAAAACCCTGAAGAAGAAAGGAATAGCCTGCGAAACGTCGGTTTATGAATAAAAAGATAGTATAAATTGTCTTTTTTTTTGACTGCCTCATCAATATCCACTTAATAAAATTTTAGTTTGTATAAATATACAAGGAGATAAGTGAAAGCATTGTGGTCCACCCAGCAATTTATTTAGTTTTCATAGCTCTGTGAATTTGATTCCCATTGGCGCCTCCGATTTCCGACTTAATCAAGCAATCGGTTTTTATTTGGTTTTCTGGTCCGATCCCACCCGGAGTCTCTTCAGGGGATTGTGGACTGCTAAGACGCTTCTTGCAGATCGATCTCTTAATGAATGTTGACTCGGTCTTCCATAGATTACAGCCCCGAAACAATTAAACTCCAAACTCATGGTTCAGCGAGGTAGACGAGGCAAAAATTATTTAAACAAACCTTTTGTTATTTTATTGTTAAAACTCTACTGAGGTTAATTGCATTCTAAATCACATTTTTGTTCTTTGTTTACGTCAAGAATTATTTCCATTTTATAACACTTATTGTTTTCTTTCTGGAACGAGGTGTTATTTTTTGTAAATCAGCTAAGACTTAATATACCTATCTAAAATCCATATTTTTCTCCTCGCTGTCAATATAAATTATTCAGAAAATACTTTAACAGACGGTACACTATAAAAGCTTCTTTTTAACGAGGGTCTTAAAAAAATATTTTAACAAGAAATTTTTTCAATCATGTGGTTTCCATTTATTTATTCATCAGAAGGAAAAAAAATATTTTTTACATTACGCACGGGAAGTAGTTGGGCCGATGTATTGAATTCACTCGAAATCACTCCGATGAAAAATCATTTTCAATTATGAAGCCAACCAACTAAGGGTTCAAAAATAACACATAATATTGATGATACTGAGAAAATTCCCCATCTTGAATCTCCCTACTAACCCCATAAAAAACAACAGAATCACAGTTAATCTTTCTTCGTATGAAATTGTTTGAGTACACCTAAAGCTCTATAAAGACTGGTATTCACAGCTGCCATGTTTGATCCATTCCGATTACCAGTTACCTACAATTTACACATGTATTACTATAGTGGTCCTAATTAATATTGTTATAATATTATTGTTAAAAAATTAAAAAGTATTTGTTTGTGAATTATAAACATTATTTTACTAGTATATACAGTCTTAGTGAAACATCATCGATTATAGTTTTCAAACAGGTACGAAATTTTATTCTCATTTATAATTTTGAATCGAGGGGTGATCCACGATTGGAAGTAGATGTACACCTCTTTGGAAGTATTTTGGAAGTACTTGGAAATATTTGGGAGTACTTGGAAATATTTGGAAGCACTTGGGAATTTTTGGAAGTACCTGGAAATATTTGGAATTACTTGGAAATATTTGGAATTAATTGGAAATATTTGGAAGTACTTGGAAATATTTGGAAGTACAAGTGGAAGTAGGTGTACAGCATATTAGGTCGCGGTTCACCACTCGTGATGAATTATAAGTTTGAGGTTATTCATTTATGTATGTAATTGTAAATGGTTTCTTTGAATAAGGCAACTATTTATTTTATTATAATAATCAAATATACATATAGCAAAACACTTTGGATAGATTTACAACGCCATATTAAAGCTGTTAGTTTGGATCAAATATGGCGGCTGCGAATATTCCCTTTATAGAGTCTTAGTACAGCTCAACATTTCATTTCATTTCGAGCCAAAAATTTTAAATTTTACATGGAGAGTTCTTGAATAGGAAGTAGGTTAAATTTGGCACACAAGCTTGCATAAATAAACTGCATCGTTGTATCCACCTAAGCAAATTGGATAACTTTTAAAGAAAACGTATTTCCCTGCCATATCCCTTCTTTAGTTTCTATATTAAAAAATAGCATAGGCTAATTGAGACATTTCATGGGAGATTTTCTAATTTGATCTTTTAAAACATTTCAAATCAAAATAATCCAATTTTTAATTAGAAATTGTTAACGTCGTTTTGGCATTCTTCAGCAGTACTTTCCAAAATTTTATATTTTTTACTGAAGTCTGCGGACAAATTGCGAAATCGCTAAAAAGTGCGACAGCGTACCGAGTCTTGCAAATTTTTCCATTTTTCGTTGTAATGATTTAATAAAATTTCGCGTTTCACGCTGGAACAAAGAATAACAAGAGCCATGATATTTCAGACAAATTCAATTCAATAAACTGATGATACAAAGAAGCTGCTAAGAAAATCGATTGGCCCTTTCCTGAATAGGCTTTTGTGCTATTGTAAATATTCTTTTTATTAACATAATTAATAACAATGTGTTTCATTAATTTTGCCTTGAAAGAGGCTTAACTTCCAATAGAGAAATGATTTTTCATTTATATTCTGTATGATAATATGAGAAGACGGAGGCAGGGAATTTGTTTGAATAGGGCCAGGCAAAGATTCGCTCTCGCTTTTGTTATACGAAAATTAGGTGGTTTGGATTAAAAACATCCCAGAACGAAGTAATGAAATCGGAGAGAAGCGAGCCCTTTGAAAAGACTTGATGTCTTAATCAGTGCCACCACGGAGGGTGAATTTCATAACCGTGTAATAAGTGATTAATAGCCCGAAGCACAATGCACCCCTAAATGGACAATGGCTTGTTCTAATAGAGCCCCCTCCTTTAATCGAGCCCCTCCCTCCCCCCTTGATTTTGCCCATCCACTTAACATCTTATTATTCGGCACAAACAATTGACCCATGGTTGTCAGCTTAGTAGAACAATCAGTGGGGAGGGCAGCCATTGAAGGTTTCTCGAAATATGTATAAACCAGCTGCGAAGCCCGCCTTCGGCGGGCACCTTACTAGCTTTGACCCCTGGAACCCGCCTTCGGTATTATAAGGATAAAGTTTACAGAGTTTCAAATTTTTTAAACCATTAATTTGGCCGGAATAAAAAAATTGATCGTTCAATGCCAAAAACTCCATGTTATTTAGATGGGAAACTTAATCGCTATATAGTACTAGGTAAATATTCCTGCATCGCACCTTCATTTCACATCAGCCCGAATACATCTATAAAATGTTCACTTTTAAATCATCCATACATAATCGCGCTTTTCGGGCTGATTCAAATCGTATTCATATTCCAAGTCACCGGTCCGAGGTGGTGAATAGGCCATTCACTGTCACTGCTGCCCGACTGTGGAATTCATTATCTTCATTCACCCGTTCATCTTCATCATCACTTATATTCAATCGTGGTCTCTTGGAATGTATTCGCGGGGGCGGGTTTCGGGAGTGAGCGTCTCTTTTTTGGCGTCTCTCTTTTATGGTGTATCTTTTCCCCCTGCTGGCTCTCTCACCTTCCTTTCGCTGGAGCTTTCTTTTTCGCACACACTTGTTTTTATTTTTCTCCTCTTTGTTTTATGTTAATTATTCTTTTTTACTGCTCATATGAGGCAAACTGCCTCAGAGCATTGTGTAAAGTTAAATTGTAAGAATTATGAATGAATAAATAAATAAAATAAATAAAATAAAATAAATATTGAGATAGAGACTTGAAACTTGGGGGATATTTTTTTTTATTTATTTCAAACCATATGAGCCCCTGTCAGCGTAAATATTCGAAAATATCCAAAAAAAGGAGCACCCTAATACATATGTAGGTATATGTATGTACATACATATTTATAAAAAAATAAAAATAAATTAAAACTTTTGATATATATTGCATTTTTAATTTTTACCCTCGATATATCATAATCTCGATATAGCAAACATATCGTACTTATCCTTTGTCCCCTTGAAGATACTCGTACGATATATCGGGATTCTACTGAACATGTATTTTTCAATTTAAAACTTTTAAAGCTATGTAATAGGACACGTGTTACTGTTAAAATTAAGAATTCAAAAATTACAGGAATTTGTTTTTATATATTTAGAAGGTGTCTAGGGGAGGCGTATAACAGAAATTTCAAAAATCATTGAAATAGGACCACCGTATATATACATACATATAAGTAGGTAATTAGGGTGCTCTGTATTTTTGATATTTTTGAATATTTATGCTGACAGGGGCTCACATGGTTCGAAATAAATAAAAAAAATATCACCTAAGTTTCAAGTCTCTATCTCAATTTTAACCTAGTGCTACACAGCGATTAATTTTCCCATCTAAATAACATGGGGCTTTTGGCATTGAACGATTAATTTTTTATTTCGGCCAAAGTAATGGTTCAAAAAATTTGAAACTCTGTAGACTTTATCCTTATATGTAGTAGCTATCCATTAGAATTTTTACAGATTTTTAGCTATTATAATTTTGGAGTCTATAACATACTAATACTAAGATATAGCAGTATTTTATCTAGATGTAACTCCAAAATTGTAATAGCTAAATATCTATAAATATTCTGATGGAGAGCTACTATTATAAGGATAAAGTTTACAGTGTTTCAAATTTTCTGAACCATTACTTTGATCGGAATAAAAAATTGATCGTTCTATGCCAAAAACCTCATGTTATAATATTTATTTAGATGGGAAACTTCAATCGCTGTATAGCACTAGGTTAAAATTGAGATAGACTAAAAACTTGGGGGGTATTTTTTCTTTATTTATTTCGAACCATATGAGCCCCTGTCAGCGTAAATATTCTAAAATATCCAAAATAAGGAGCACCCTAAGTATATGATTTATTTCACCATCAGTCTTTTTAATTAGAAGTATTTCATACATTATTTCTCATAGGTTCAAATACCCGATTGGATCTAGTTTTTTTTGTAGTAGCAAGCTGCGGTAGCCAAAATATTGAAAATTTTTTGAGAGGATTCACTAGTCGAATCGCCAATCGTTTGAAGCGCTCCGACTAATACGAGTATGTAATATAAAGAGAGAAATCGAATTAATATCTCGATAGAAGAGAAAAAAGCTCGCTTTTATAAGCCGGTTGAACTCTAGGGTGGCCCTGCTTGCTGGCACAATGCTCATTTGAACATGGTGTATTGGCTTCTACCCCTGAGGGTAGATCACCTTGCCAGAACAAACCAAAGTTCCAATAATTTGCTAGTTTGATTAAAAAAAAAACAAGCAACAAGCAGAGTTTCAGCAATTGTGTATGTTTACGTGTTTATTTTTTATCAAAAGTATAAAAATAATGATCAAGATTTATTATCGTTATGCTTAAATAAATTTAGGTTAAGCATTTATGGAAACAAATATAAACTCATGACGAATCAAGTTCAGTGAGGTGTTTGCACAAATTGAAAATGATCAAAAAATATTGATAAAAAAAAAACGAGATGAACTGAATCATTGACGAGAAAGATACGGACAAAATAAGGAAGCTTTAGGTAGTATAAAATATAATACAACAGTGCAATAATAATAAATAAACTCTTTTTTATTTTCTCAACTGGTAAATAAGGAAAATATTATTGTATTGTAGATTTGCTGCTTTGGTGGGTTTTAAGTTGTTTATTGAAAACGATATTTCGGCGAAAACCATCTTGCTGTGTCTGTTCCATGTAAAAACGACTCGAGAAATAGATGTCGAAACGTCGTGCATTCTGATGGGATTTTCTAATTAAAAATCCACAATCTAGTTGACTTTAGTCGAAATTTCTCTATCTATATAGGTACAGTACAATATTACAATTCTACTTTTCCTACAATCAAAATTATTTTTTAATTTATGTGAGGTGGAAATAAAAAAAATTGTTTTGTCGAGAGTAGCAGAGTTGTTGATTCATAAAGAGAAATCAATGAGGTTGTCCACTGCTTAATTCAAATAAATCGTTTATGGAGCTAGCTTTATTATGACAAAACAAATTTTCTAATTATATCCAATCGATAATTGACCCCATGAGAAATAAACGATAAAATATTTGCTATCCCAATGCGGACGTCCATGAATATAAATAAATATAATATATTTGTTAGAGACAATAGATTCGATGGTTTGTTCTTCATCATCAGTCTTTAATTATTAATATTTTTTCACATAACAAAAGATTCTTATGACCAGATTGTTATAACAACACTATATCCAATCAGGTATTTGAGCCCAAGAGAAATAACAGGTAAAATATTTATATTTAAAAAGACTGATGATGAAGGTCAAACGTTCGAAACTATAGTCTCAAACATATTGTGGCGTTCAGCGAAGTAGTTCGCCTGAGCGCACATAGATGGAAGGAGCTAAACTCACTAGATTTATTTGTTTCATAATTTTAATTAATATTACTAAATGTAATTAACACAAAAGAAACAACAAAATGGGTAAATTATTTTAATACCATATAAAATGTCCTGAGACCGCCACAAAATTAAATAACAACAAATCAAATAACTATAAATTTAAATTATATATCGTCGCCTTAGAGAGTAACCCTGCTAACTCATAACAAGAAAATTTTACAGGGCAGAGAAAAAGCAAACAAAATTTAATATTGTTGTTATGGAAAAAACTATTTTCCACATTTTTTTTCTACAACTTACGATCGTAATTTTAAGTAGCAGTTTTACTTGGACGATGCTGCATCTCTTTTTCTTTCGAACGGTATTAAGGTAGTTCTTTCACAAATTCAAAAATTCTTTGAAACATGGAATATAAGTCATTAATACCATAATACACATACTGTTGAAATTTGAAATCGATTTACCATATCAAACATGAAATAATTGCAATTAAAAATGAAATTTTTAACATAGAGTAGATAGTGAAAGGGTGGGGATATGATCATTATTTTTTTCATTGAAGGACTTTCACCATCTTGATGTAAAAACTAATATTTGTTAGAATAATATATTCGGAGTAACTTAAAAAAAAAATTGAAATTAGTATTTATCACGTAGTTTTGATAAAAAACAAAAAAAAAACATATTTGGGCGAATATTTTTAGTGGAGGGGATATAAGCACAATGGCTTGGAAACGATCCGGCAAGTATGTGTGTATACATATAGAGATTTCGTAGTGTGAGTGTACAGTCACGTTAAAAAAACATAACCTAAAATTTTAGTTCCATTCGTATTTATAGAGTGGTTACGAGGCTAAAACTTTTTGTGTGGATTCTCGCAAATGAACCTCCTTAAGTAGCAGTTTTACTTGGAAGATGCTGCATCTCTTTTTCTTTCGAACAGTATTAATATGTCATACATATATTATAAAAAATGGAGTTAGCAGGTTTACACTCTAAGCCGACGATATACCTACCTACCAATACATATTTATATTTGACATATATGTGTATTTGCATCAAGCCAAGGCCAAACTCATTGATAATATTTTCATTTAGCTAAATAATTTTAAATGCTGGTTAATAGACAAAAACCCTTTGTAGGAATATGATAAATTTCAGCAAAAAATAATAATAATAATGATTTAATTGGAAATTTGAGTGTTGTTGGTGTTGTTGAAGCTTTGTGTGTGTGTGTGTGTGTCTGTTGGAAATAGGGTGGAGGGAAATAAACAAATGAGAATGAAAGGGAATCAGTGTGTGTGTGGGCAGGGGGACAAGGGGACAAGGGGATGTTGATTCGAGGATTAATCAAGTGAAGCCTCGAGTGCGATGTGAGCCAGCCAGGCAGCTATCGGAAGGGCCAGATGCAGCAGCCCTTTCCCTTTGAGGGGGAGTCGAAGGCATCTGGACCAGCCAGGCCAAAGCCAAATCTGCATCGCGCCTATTTTTGCCGCTCTGCTTGCGCCCACTCACCGTGGATTTATTTTTAGCACCACTCAAGCAACGACCGAGCCATCATAAGCACCGACCAATCTTAGGTCCAACCCACCCTCACAAAAAGTGGTAGGTTGACTTGGCTGAACAATTATCGAACCAGTTCCAAGTTCTTTAAAGACAATGCGTTCCAATTACAACAACGAATTCACTAGAAAGAGAAATAAATCAATGAGATTGTCCTCTGATTGATAAAAATAAACATACACATATATTATTTTATTATATAGTATAAAAAATACAAATCTTTGTAAAACTCGGAACGTTTATTTACGCGATAAAGAGTCCCGTATAACGCTTAAGATAAAATTAACATTTTCACATAGTTTATGATTTTTGAGGCTGACGAAGCTGCGGTTTATAATAAAAAAATAGTAATAAATACTCATTTAAAGATATAAGAGAAAAATACTTTTATTGAGCTTTTAATAAAAATAAAAATACATGTATGCACCTCAGTATTTAGCATTTATTCACTATCGGAAGAAGTAATAATACATATACATGTATATCGTTCAAAACCTGAACGAAAACTTTAATTAAAGCATCACCGAAGACAAGCAAAACTGGGCGTGCTTGAAGTTACATAAATTGACCTGATAATGTATGTTCCGTATAACGCGATTTCCTATTACGCGGAAGGTATCCCCCGCATTTTACAGGAGAACACTGTATTTATATTTGGTATATACTATATAAAAAAGAAACATTAATTATTGATTGTTTAATATAATAAAATAAACTGCAACGGATCGTTGCTAAACTTTATCCAAATTCATTTGAAATATTAATTTGTTTATTCCTTTATTATTAATCAGATATCAGTTGCAATTTGCAGTTCATGTTGACTTTAAATAATGATGATTCTCATTTAATAGTCGAGGAATAACCATTCTACATTGAATTTTTGACATTTCGGTTATTATTGGTAAACATTGCTGAAGACATGGAGGAATCGACTTAAAATCAAAAAGACTAAATTCTTTTTTGGTAAACAACTCAAGCTTGAGTTGTTTACCAAAAAAGAATTTGAGTCTTTTTGATTTTAAGTCGATTCTTCAAGTTTTCAGTAGAGGTTGCCATTAATAGTCAAATCATCAAAAATTGAATGCAATAAGGTTATTCCTCTAGTATTAGATAAGAATCGATCGTTATTTTTGATTTTAAGCCAATTCCTCCATATCTTCAGCAATGGTTACCAATAATAATCGAAACGTCAAAAATCTAATGTAAAATTGTTATTCCTCAAGTATTAGTTGAGAATCAATCGCTATTTTTGGTTTAAAGTCGATTCCTCTATGTCTTCAGCAATGGTTACCAATAAAAACCGAAACGTCAAAAATCCAATATAGAATGGTTATTCCTCAAGTATTAGATGAGAATCAATCGCTATTTTTGGTTTAAAGTCGATTCCTCTATGTCTTAAGCAAAGGTAACGGATAAGAAAACAACGCAGTTGCTATGGTTACCTGACAATTTTACAGAGAGAAGCCTATCCATTCTTACTAAAGCAAGGTTAAATGAGCTATATTAAAACGATCAAATGAATAAATTTTAAAGAATTTAAAATTAAAAATTAAAAAAAAAGTACTATCTTACTGTAGAGTAAAGTACTTTAAAATATAACTTTACTAAAAACTTTATTTAACCTTTTTTGTGGTCCCCAAGGTACTTAATTAGGACATTAAATTTCATCAAAATTGGTTAAGCCATTTTCAAGATATTTAGAAAAAACTAAAAAAGTACTGAAATAAAGTACTAATGTTTGTGGGCCGATATGTACCAAAAAATAATCAGCGCTTCATTTTGTTAAACTAATGGTAGGTTTTCAATTTCATTTCATACATCCGCACGCACTAAATGAAAAAATCGCACTTTTTGGCCTCTCGACGAGACCCCATGCAATTTTTGGCAAAACCGTCACGTGCTAAAATTCAACCTAATTGAATACTACAATTTGTGACTTTAATTGAGACCATGGGTTCCGTAGTCTTTACCTGAAAACCCTTTGAAGCCACGCTTGCCTCGAGACCGATTACAATACTTTCCCCATGCTTCGCATTGGATAAATTAAAAATACAAATCTTTGTAAAACAATCTCGGAACGTTTATTTTGAAACTAGACGTTTCGGGAGAATTTCTTCCTTTATCGATAGAAATTTTGGTACATATCGGTCCACAAACATTAGTACTTTATTTCAGTACTTTTTTAGTTTTTCTAAATATCTTGAAAATGACTTAACCAATTTTGATGAAATTTAATATCCTAATTAAGTACCTTGGGGACCACAAAAAAGGTTAAATAAAGTTTTTAGTAAAATTATATTTTTAAAGTACTTTACTCAAGAACATATTAATATTTCAAATGAATTTGGATAAAGTTTAGCAACGATCCGTTGCAGTTTATTTCTTTTTTCAAATTAAAAAAAAAAATTCTATCGATAAAGGGAGAATTTCTCCCGAAACGTCTAGTAGTAGAAAATTTTAAATTTATCTTACGCGTTATACGGGACTGTTTATCGCGCTATATGAGTATCTACTAGCCGCAATTTATACGAATTCGCGTTTTACGGGAGTCCACTCTATATAAAATTTATTTGTTGACTATACTTTCGAAGGTTTGACCTTCATCATCAATATTTCTAATAAAAAATTGTACGATTGGATATAGAAAATTCGTTTTGTTGTCATATAGCAAATCGTTTGTGTGGCTAGCTATATGACAGCAAAATGAATTTTCTATATCCAAGCAGAGGATAACCTTATTGATTTCTCGTTATGAATCAACAACCCAGCTAATCTCAACAAAATCTTGTCAATTAAAACAAAATCACTCATGAAATTATTTACTTTTTTATCATCTTATTTAAATTCCGGTATCGTCTTAATAAAATAATCTTACCTTATTTTATATACTAAAAGTAGTCTTATTTAACCCCGAGATTACTCTTCTAAAAAAGGGCGAATCAAATTTAACACTTGATATAATTAAATCAAAATCAAAACTAAGAATCCGTTTACTCCCAAACGAATATTAATAATAATTAGTTAATTTCTCTGAGATTATAGCGTTTCGGAATTAGAACTGCCATAGGCAGATAAATGTTTTTAAGAATATTTTCTGGTCTTTAATGACTATAAAATGGAAATTTTTCTCAAATTTTGAAAAGATTTCATTATTCCTTTTAGAGTAGAGGTTCTCAATCTTTTTCTTACAATGAACCCCTTCAGCAATTTTGCAAGAATGCCATTCTCCACCTTTATATGATTTTTTAACTCAAAAAGTTAATTTTAAATATTAATTCATCAATTCATAAATTAATATTTTTAATTTATAGATAAAGATAAGTAATATTTACTTATCCGAGGGTCGAACCGCGACCTAATATGCTGTACACCTACTTCCACTTGTACTTCCAAATATTTCCAAGTAATTCCAAATATTTCCAAGTACTTCCAAATATTTCCAAGTAATTCCAAATATTTCCAAGTAATTCCAAATATTTCCAACTACTTAGAAATATTTCCAAGCACTTTAACTTACTTCCTATTCAAGAACACTCCATGTAAAATTTAAAATTTGTGGCTGGAAATGAAATGAAATGTTGAGCTGTACTAAGACTCTATAAAGGGGAATATTCGCAGCCGCCATATTTGATCCAAAGTAACAGCTTTAATATGGCGTTGTAAATCTATCCAAAGTGTTTTGCTATATGTATATTTGATTATTATAATAAAATAAATAGTTGCCTTATTCAAAGAAACCATTTACAATTACATACATAAATGAATAACCTCAAACTTATAATTCATCACGAGGGGTGAACCGCGACCTAATTTGTGTACACCTACTTCCACTTGTACTTCCAAATATTTCCAAGTACTTCCAAATATTTCCAATTAATTCCAAATATTTCCAAGTAATTCCAAATATTTCCAAGTACTTCCAAATATTTCCAAGTACTCCCACATATTTCCAAGTACTTACAAAGATTCCCAAGTGGTTCCAAATATTTCCAAGTACTTCCAAATATTTCCAAGTGCTTTCAAAATACTTCCAAAGAGGTGTACACCTACTTCCAATCTCGGATCACCCCTCCTACCTACCTAATGAGAAAGCTGAAGTAGTTTTTTTTTTGAAAATTCTTTAAAACTTTTGAAATTTGTACGGAGATTAATTCCCCCCTTGAAATACTAAAATTTCTCCTTGGGGAAACCCCTGTTTTAGAGTTTATTTGATACACTTGCACCGCACTTGGAATTACTGAGCATACGCACTTTGAAATTTCTCAGCACAAATTAATGTCAAGTGTGCGTGTTAAATACGCTAGACTCCGGTACGAGTTATGTAGAATACGTCATTAAATATTTATTTGTTTCAGTCGCCAAAGGAATTTCACAATGAAGCCGTGGAAAACTTTAAATTTAGAAACTAGTTTTGTATGCCAGAAGGGTTTCAGCTCAAAGGATAGCCGATCATCTGGTTCGCGATTTTGGCACTTGGGTTCAATTTCCGAGAAGGGCAACGATTTTAACATACAATCAAGCATATCTACTATATATATAATTCTTTAGTATAAGCTTTGTGAACATTTGCTGCGTGCTTTCACGAAATTATAAGACATTATTTAAATCTATTATGATCTGAGATAAACTTCTATTATATAAATTAAATGTAGAATATAAGACGAAATAATATCAAGAAAACTGCGTTCAGATATCTCAATTACTTTGCGAATTATTCGTATTTTAAAATTTTCCATTCGATTTATTTGATTCATTCATTCATTTTATTTGGAGTATTTATGAATGAACTAATTTATTTGTAGGTTTTTTTTTATATTTTTATTGTTTTATTACGGCTATAAAAATGCCTTTGTCTTTTAAATTTGAGCATAAAAAAAAATTAAAGGGAAAAATAAATCATTAAATACTCCACTGACCTAGAGAATTCGTCCTTTGAGGTATTTGTTTATCAACATTTCTAGGAATTAATTAATTATGAAATTCTCCATATTTAAAAGGCAAAAGCAAAACATAGGCCATTCATAATTTTAATATAAAACTATTAGTATTTTCTCTTTTTTCGATGCTAATGCATAGATTGAAACTGGCATGCGCATACACGACTTTCACTTACCAAGTATTAATAACAATCTAAAATTAAAATTATATTATCAAAAGTGATGAATAATATTTGCTTTTTAAAATCATTTAAAATATAGTATTGCACTAGTTAAATAATAATGTAGTGATAAAGAGAAATCAATGAGGTTTTCCTCTACTTGATGCAAATAAATATATTTACGGTATAATTTATTTGTTTGAGAATATAGTTTCGAAGGTTAGACCTTCATCATAAGTCATTTTAACTAGAGATACTTTATCTGTCACCTCTCATGGGGTTAATCACCCGATTAGATGGAGAAAATTCGTTTTGTTGTATAAACAAGCTAGCCACAAAAAGGAATTATCATAATAATGTAGTGCCTGAGAATCGAAGGAGGACATTTTTCGGATTCTAAATCTTTTATTAAATTAAATATTTTATTAAATCCTTAGATAAGAAAAATGTATAGTTATAAATACTAAAATTTAAGGAGGTTCTTTCGCGACAAACCAAACAAAAAGTTTAAGCCTCGTAACCACTCTATTAATATAAACTGGTGTTGAAGGAGACAATAAAAGAGTGTGTCTTCTGCTGGAATTAAAAATTTTATTTATTTATAACGAGACTATAGTTTCGAGGGCTTTGCCCTCTTCATCAGTCTATTACAATGGATTCACAGGATTCATAAATTAATTCCTGTGGATCCATTGTAATAGACTGATGAGAGAGGCAAAGCCCTCGAAACTATAGTCTCGTTATGAATAAATAAAATTTATAATTCTAGGAGAAGACACACTCTTTTATTGTCTTCTATTTCAATATATAAAAATTCTGCTACTCTCGGCACAAAAACTTTCAATTTAATAAACGGTGTTAAAATTTTAGGTTGTTTTTTTAACGTGACTGTACTTTTTACGATACTATATTTTATTTATGAATGTATCGTTTCCAAGCCATTGATATTTTATCCCCTTCACTAAAAATAATCGCCCAAATATGTTTTTTTTATTTTTTATCAAAATTACGTGGTAAATAATTTCAATTTTTTTTAAAGTTATTTCGAATATATTATTCTAACAAATATTAGTTTTGCATCAAGATGGTGAGAGTCCTTCAATGAAAAAGAATAAAATGATGGTCATTTCCTCACCCTTTCCCTATCTACCATATGTAAAAAATTTCATTTTTAATCTCAATAATTTCATGTTTGATGTGGTAAATCGTCTTCAACTTTTAACAGCGAGTGTATTATGCTTTTACTCACTAATATTCCAAGTTTCGAAGACTTCTTGAATTTTTGCATTTGTGAAAGAATTACCATAAAGAAAGTTATAATGAAAAAAAAATGTTGGAGTTTCTGAGAAAATGTAACTAAAAAAACCAAACACATCGAAAGCAAAGAGGTATTTCCGGTGGGTAGATTTGAGCCGAAACCTTGCTGTGATATTCTAAAGGAAGTATTTAATTTTATTTTCTGAAATTAACCGGTTGTTTAGTTCGAGTGGTAACAGACCTACAGACTAATGTCTATTTGAGACCATAAAACGAGTATATTTTTGAAAACACGCATCCTATCTGTAATCGTAAACTTCTAATTGGTAAAAAAAAAAAATTGAAACAAGAATTGATCGTAATGGTATTAACAGAACTCAAAAAGTGAATTATAGGCCTTTCTTTTGTACTATGAAAGTCAAAGTACTAAAATGCCGGGCCTAATAGGATCATTCTCTTCTTTACACGATACCTATAGATGTCAGCCCTGACCTTTAGGGTTGCGATTTATTGGGGTAACAATTTTTGAATTAATATAATTAAAAAATAATTTAAGGCCCGTATCAGCATATCACGATTCACTGAGTTATAATTATTTACTCTTATAAATAAAGAATAAATAATTAAGATTTAGTCGAATAAAATTTAAAATATTTTTTATTTAAAAACTATTCATTTTAGGAACAGGAATATTTAATAAACTCCTATTGGATTTTTATGTAGAATTCAAAAATAGTAAAATTTATGGCATATTCTATTTGAAAAAATTGAGTATTAACAACTTTTTGATTTTCAGAAATAAACAATTATTATGGTCATCCTGGATATAAAATTTGAATTTTTATGATTAAGTAAGATTCTTTAATATCTAATTAAGAGTTCTAATTGATCAAATTAATTCTACAAACAATAGTTTAATTATTACTATATTAATTTTTAAAGATGAAAGCTAAATTGGTAAAATAACTCAGAAATGATAAATTTTAGACATCAAGTGCATTATACAAAATCTTAGTTTTTAACACTTAATCTAATGATGCAAAAATATTTTGGGGGTTCCATAGAAAATAAGAAAGTTGATAGCGATTTCGGCAAAGCAGAAAGTGTCCAAAAGTTGTTAATAATTTATTTAAAAAAAGCATATTCCAAAACATAAATATCTCAAAGTTCAAAATTTTCTCTCAACTCCTTCAATGAAAACTTAATGAACGAGTTCTGTGGAACATCCCGTATATATATATGTATATATGTTAACGTTAGATGAACGCGAAAGTTAAAACTTTTTATCAGGTCACTGCCCTATTTTGGTGCAATTGGGACCTGATTCGTTTTGATACTGAACCAAGAGTTGAAAAAAGATAGGACCCAGCCGGGTATGATCCGGCATCCTCTGCGTTAAGCCCGCAAATGCCTTTTCCATTTAAGCGATGGATCCCCGAATAGGTCATATAATCAAATTTTATATATATTCAACTCCTTAGTTCAGGCGCGTTTTCAACTATTTTCCTAATAGTATGGTTCTTATAAATTTGCTATAAAGTCCATCTGTCTGATTCTTTGGGGAATCGAAACAGATGAATTTTGTTCGAATATTCAATAATAAATTTTATTTGGAATGTTTAATGTTAACGTTAGATGAACGCGAAAGTTAAAACTTTTTTCCCCAATTGCACCAAAATAGGGCGGTGACCTGATAAAAGTTTTAACTTTCGCGTTCATCTAACATCAAACATTCAAATAAAATTTATTATTGAATGTGTCAGAAATAAATCTTTATCCCAAAAATCAGACAGATAATTTTATATATAAATTTATATATATATATTTATTTGAAAGAGACAATAAAAGAGTGTGTTTTCTCCTGGAATTATAAATCTTTGATTTATTTATAACAGATTAATTTTGAGGGCTTTGCCCTCTTTATCAGTCTATTACAATTGATGTTATAGGAATTAATGTTCTTTGTATTGTCTCCTTCAATTTTATAAAAGATTCTGCTACTCTCAGCAAAAATATACATTCAATTAATATATTTATTTATTTATTTATTTGCATCAAGCTACAGGACAACCTCACTGACTTCCTTTTATAATTAATTATTGATAATTAATCTTCGAAAAGCAATCAAAAAGCATCAAATAAAAGATTCGTACAGCCTAGACTTCTATTAAGTACAATGCTTTGTAATATTCGGATGCACATATGTACAAGTATACTTGAAAATCAAATTAAGCGTTAGTTAATAAGAGAAGACGGTTGAGTGATTTAAACGCTAATGATAAATATTTAGGTTAAATAGATTTTGTTTTATTTATACTAGGGTGGAGAAAGCAAAACTGCTCCTGTACAATTTCATCCAATGCTAAGAACAATAATTACTTAACGATATCTTATTCAAATTGAAGAGGGACTTAAAATTTTTTGTTCATGCCCCTCTTAAAAATGTCCAATTGATGAAAGAGTTAGAGAAAAAGCCAAAAGCCCAAAGCAAAGTGACAACCAACAAGTTGTCCGCTGTTGGGTGACCGCCAACGCTCATTTATCTCGATAGTTAACGTTTCATAACGAAAAGTGAGATGAGAAATTAACTACTTACAGGGAGAGAATCGCCGACTTATTATGTTTTATTGATGGTGATTTAATTAAATCTCAATAAGGTGGCCTCTGCTAATTGGTTCCATATGATAATTATTTATTTAACAAATTCACACGTTATATTGAAACAAATTATTAATGAATGCAAATATATAATGAACAACATTTCAAAAATAAATTCTCTCGTTATAAAAGATGAAAAATTCTAAAAAATTGTATTGATCACGAATCATACAAAATTTGCTGGATTTTTATTAGTTCAATTTTGGTACTAGGTTTACGTACCAAAATTGATAAAAAACGATTTGAATCTGATTTATTCCCAAATGCCAGAGCCAGAATCAAAACCAAAATTAATAATCCCATACTATATGGAAAAATTTCGGAAACTTTAAAATTAAAATTCAAAACTTTAGGATATCAAACTATTTTCAAATCCTCTAGAACATTGGGATCTGATATATTAGCAATAATAAGAAAGACAAAATTCAAAAAAAGGTGTCTATTCCATAACATGTGGAGAATGTGATTCGGCCTATATAGGAAAAACAGAACAGAAATTTATTTCGGAACTACAAACGAGTTTTTAAAGGGGTTCGGGGCATAGTGCATTTGCAGACCATTTAATCTCCGAGAAACATTGTTTTCTAGATGAATCAAATATTAAATTAATTAGATCAGAATTAGATCCCTTAAAAATTAGTATTTTCGAATCGTTAGAAATTTTAAAGTCATACAATAATTCACCAAAAAAATTCTTAAATCGGAAAATAGAAATTTCCGAAAGCTTAATTTTAAAAATAGCCGCTAAAATATAAACTTCACGAACGCCACCTACAGCCAAAATAATAAACCAAGTATAAATTTCAAATCTTAAGTTCCCCACCCTGTATAATTGCTTAACCTAACCACATGAAAGATTTTATTTAACCTTTCATTCATAAATTAATTCCTGTGAATCCATTGTAATAGACTGATGAAGAGGGCAAAGCCCTCGAAACTATAGTCTCGTTATAAATAAATAAAATTTATAATTCCAGCAGAAGACACACTCTTTTATTGTCTCCTTCAAAAAACGATTCCTTATGGAAAAACTACGTAGCTATAACAAAGGTCTGTAGCTTCTCAGCTATCAATGGTAGAAACTTAAAAATTTTCATATATATATAATATACGGTATATATAGAGCTTAAGGATAAGTTGTGACCAGCTCAAATGGCGGCTTATTATAAAAAGCCCCATTCCAAAGAAAACATAATTATTTTAAAAATCTAAATAAATATTTTTTTAGAAGAAATTTTAATTGAAAAGTTTTTATTTTGCCGAGAGTAGCAGAGTTGTTGATTCATAAAGAGAAACAAAGAGGTTGTCCTATTCTTGATGCAAATAAACATACACACATATTTATTATTTATTTGTTTGAGACTATAGTTTCTAAAGTCTTGGCCCTCATCATCAGTCTTTTTTAAAATATTAATATTATTTTTCATGGGGTCACTATCGCATGGATACTGAAAATTTTTTGTTCATCCTTAGCCGAAAGCCAGTTAGAATTTAATTAGAATTATTAGAATTTAATTCTAACTGGCTTTCAGCTAAGGAAGAACAAAATTTTCCATATTCAAGCGATACTGACCCCATGAAAAATAATATTTATATTTTAAAAAAGACTGATGATGAGGGCCAAGCCTTAAAAACTATAGTCTCAAATAAATAAATAAATATATATATATATATTTTTGATATATATGTGAGGATGTTTATTTGCATCAAGCAGAGGACAACCTCTTTGTTTCTCTTTAGAAAGAAATTTTAATTATCTACAAAAAAGATTCTCCGAAGAGGCTATTTTTAATTAAAATTATTATTACTTATTTAAAATATTTTTTAAAAATTGGCTTCAAATAAACTACCCTTTAGAACGAAAGCCATAATTTTTCGATATAAAAGATGAAAGAAAATAACAAATAAATATGCAATTTTGAAAGATTTGATTCGATATATGTGATGAGAAAAAAAAACCATTTTAGCATTTCTAGCCGACTCGCTATCGCAGAAATGAAAGTGAAAATTTTATAAAATCTCAATTAAACTATAAAATTCTGTTGTGAACCTACATATAGATGAAGTTGATAAAATAAGATCACTCTCTTTCTTATTAATAATACTTTTAGTCTGTTATATCGAAAGGTTGTGAAGTTTAAAATATTTAAAATTCTATAGATTTTATGATATATAATACAATGGTACCTGGAGCACCGAGCTATGCTCGGTAACGTATTTTCCTCTAAATAGCTTAAGTTTCAAATTTCAAGGCTCTGCGACTTACCGAAGACGATATATGATTAAAATATTTATTTTACGACACTCCTAATTTACACCTCCTTCCTTTATTTAAAGCGGATTAAAATCTATTCACGGCTAATAACTCATGACGGGGAGTCGGGTTGGCCGAGATGGGTAAGGCGCTGGCCCCGCTTTAGCATCGTTGATGACGATGTTCAAGCGGGAGATCCGGGTTCGAGCCTGGCTAGCATTTCAAATTTCGACCGGCTAAAACTAGGCTCCCTCACTAATCCTAGTAACATTTTACTGATGTGCTGTCTAAATGGGCTTTGTTCCCGGTGATAATAAATAAATAAATAAAAAAAACCTCATGACACTTGATAAGTGCACCAATTATAAAAAAAAAATCGTTAGTGCCATTTTTGAGAAAATGAATAAAAAACAACAATCTCTCATGTAAATGTCCACTTACGGTGTTCCGATTTCAAGCAAAAGCTTGTTGTGCTAGCCTATATCAAGCTTAAGCTTCGAATTTCGTAGCTCTGAGATTTATGCAGAGGGGTACATTCTTACGTACGTAAACATCAACTTCCGGTACTTCTATTTTAGTCAAACTCTTGTGGTACTTCTTGTAGCCACTAGATAGCTTAAGTTTCAAATTTCAAGGCTCTGTGACTTACCGAAGACAAGATATAAACAATTAAAATATTTACACGGTGTTCCCCTCTTAAAATTTATACACAACTAATAACTCATGAGATCAATTTTTAGCGAAATCGTTAGAGCCGTTTTCGAGAAACCGAATCTATATATTCCGGGTGAGTTTTTTATCATGAGACTGTCTCACAACTCAAAAACAGTGCATTATATGCAAAAAAGTTTCAAATAAAAGTTTGTTTATATCGAGGGGAAATTAAACTACGCTATTGTTTGTCGACGTAAAACAATCTTTCAAGGGTATTTCAATGTCAAGTTCTGTTTTTTAATTAGAACCCTATATTTTTCTATGAATTCTACTTAATCTACAAAAAAAAAACTGAACAACTTTCGCAAGAACTGTTTTTTTATACTTCAAATAAACAAAATACATGAATCAATTAGATCTAAAAAAAATGTGAATAATTATTTTAACAATTATTTAAATGAATTATCAAATAATAATGATTATATAATTAATTATTAAATAAATATTCATTAAATCGAAAAGTCACAACAATGAAACCTCCAGAGACTGGAACTCGCTCCCTGCCAACATCTTTCCAGCGACTTATAACCTTCAGCTATTTAAGACCCGTATCCACAGATACCTTCGACCCCCGCCCAACCCATAAAATTCTTTCTTCTTCTTTTCACGATGGAGGGGCCAACCCAGGCCTTTAGGGGTTGCACCTTTTTTGGTGTAACTCCTTCTCTCATCATTATTATAAAAAAATGAATATAAGTGTTTATAATGATATGAAAACTTCGTTATACTCAGATTTAAGAGATTATTTTCTAATTAATAGAACTAGTTAAAATTCTTGAGTTTAAAAAAGTTTATTTCTCGTGTCAATCCAGTAGATAGTTATATTGTATTACCATAATAAAAATGGAGCATTTTTTTGTTGAAGACAGAATTAAAATGGTCTTAATTTATGCGGTGAATGTGGAAGAAATGTTATGGGGCTGCCATTGAAATGAATGCCGAGCGTTTTCCTGATAGGAATACACCCTCACAAGCTTCATTTTATTGTGTTGTAAAATCTGTTTAAAAAAAAAATAGGAAATGTAAAGGCTATGAAGAAACTGGAACAGGCCAAAATAAGGAAATTGGAACTGGAATTCATCCAGAAGACTTGCAATACACTCTGGAATGTCTCAGAACAGTGTCGAAAAATTATTAAATATTATTAAATTATTTATTTAATAATTAATTATTTAATCATTATTATTTGATAATTAAGTTAAATAATTGTTAAAAATAAATTATTAAGAATTTTTTTGAGATCTAATTGATTCATGTATTTTGTTTATTTGATGTCGTATAAAAAAATAGTTCTTATGAAAGTTGTTCAGTTTTTTGTAGATTAAGTAGACGTATAGAAAAATATAGGGTTCCATTAAAAAAACAGAACTTGACATTGAAATACCCTTAAAAGCTTGTTCTACGCCGACAAACAATAGCGTAGTTTAGTTTTCCCGTCGATATAAACAAACTTTTTTCCATATAATATTCACTGTTTTTGAGTTATAAGACTGTGTCAAGATAAAAAACTCACTCTTTATATACAAGAATTGCTGGTTATATATATAATAATAAGATTTTCTAGTTAGAGGCGCCTCTAACCCAAGAGGCAACAATGCTTGTATACCCAGAAATGGCCATGCCCAAGATAATAAGAAAGCTAAGCAGGGAGAGAGTGCTCTCTGGTGGCAATTTGGTGAGTTGCTACTCCCACGTTGCGCCCGGCCGCCTCCACATTTCATCCCTTCCAATCACTAACAATCCTCTTGATAAAAAAATATCTACTACGTAAAGATTAATATATGGGGTGAGAAACCTGCAGCCTTCCAAGATCTTACGGTGAGGCCTCTGTCACACAAAAAATGTAATAAAACCATTAGAGAATCCTACTAGATAAACTAAAATTTTTTAAAATTAAATATTTCTAGCAGATAAAGTAAAGAAAATGTTTCACCAAGAACCCACACCATTCTCCCTTAGCAAAAGTTTTAAAATAAATGGGTTTATATTTAATTTTTCACAATATAGGAATATTATTCAGATAATTCAAAAATGAAAATACAAGGTGTTCCACAGAATTCGTTCATTAAAATTTTTCATGGAAGGAGTTGAGAGAAAACTTTGAACTTTGACATATTTATGTTTTGGAATATGCTCTTTTTAAATAAATTATTAACCCCTTTTGGACACTTTCTGCACGCTATCAAGATTCTTATTTTCTATGGAACCCCCCAAATATTTTTGCATCATTAGATTAAGTGTTAAAAACTAAGATGATTTTGTATAACGCACTTGATGTCTAAAATTTATAATTTCTGAGTTATTTTAGATAGTTTGTAAAATCTACCAATTTAGCGTTCATCTTTAAAAATTAATAATAATTAAACTATTGTTTGTAGAATTAATTTGATCAATCAGAACTCTTAATTAGACATTAAAGAATCTTACTTAATCATAAAAATTCAAATGTTATATCCAGGATGACCATAATAATCGTTTATTTCTGAAAATCAAAAATGTTGTTAATACTCAATTTTTTCAAATGGAACATGGCATAAATTTTAGTATTTTTGAATTCTACATAAAAATCCAATAGGAGTTTATTAAATATTCCCTATACCTAAAATGAATAGTTTTTTTAAATAAAAAATATTTTAAATTTCACTCGTCCAGATCTTAATTATTTATACATAATAAATAAGATCTAGACAGTGAAATCTAAAATATTTTTATTTAAAAAACTTATTCATTTTAGGTATAGAGAATTATATAATAAACTCCTATTAGATTTTTTATGTAGGATTTAAAACTATCTAAAATTTATGCCATGTTCCATTTGAAAACATTATCGATATTAACAACTTTTTAATTTTTCGGGAATAAACGATTATTATGGTCATCTTGGAATCTCAAAATTTGAATTTTTATGATTAAGTAAGATTCTTTTAATGTTCTAATTAGAGATTCTAATTGATAGAAATTGAGTTTCTACAAACAATAGTTTAATTATTATTAATTTTTAAGAGTGAACGCTACAGTGGCAGATTTTTGCAAATTATCTAAAATGCTCAGAAATTACTAAATTTTAGACATCGAAAGCTGCACCATACAAAATCTTCAAAGTTTTATACGCAACGCTAATCTAATGATGCAAAAAATATTTTGGGGGGGTTCCATAGAAAATGAAAGTCTTGATAGTGTGCGTCAAAAGCAGAAAGTGTTCAAAAGTTGTTTAATGAATTTATTTAAATAAAAGCATATTCTAAAACATAAATATGTCAAAGTTCAAAATTTTCTTTCAACTCCTTCCATGAAAACTTTTAATGAACGAATTCTGTGGAACACCCTGTAAAAAATTCTTTGATATTATAAAAGTAAAATATATCATATATCATATATCATGTTTTAAATTTTTCTATTTATTTAAAAATCATTTTTATGTACAACAAATTATAAAAAGCTATTTATTTAATAAAAGAATCAATTATTCTAAGTTAATAAAACATTTTTTTTTCAAATTTATCTATATAAAATGGGGGAATAAATAGATTTTTGATGATGTGCTTTCGGCCAAGATATTTGTTTTCTGGCAAACAACTCAACCACCAAAAAATCAAATCTTCAACTCTTTAGTTAACTCATATTAAATTATCTTTTTTAAAATAGTACAGTTTTATCTAATTATTCTTGTATAATACACAGAGAGAATAGAGAATACAAGTGCTATTTGTTTTCGCCTGCCTGCCGGGCGCGCCTAGTATTGAATTGGCGAAAAAAAAATTGTCATTGTGTGTTGAAAAATGTCTGGGACGAGAAGAAAAATAATTTTCAACCGTGACTTTTTTCTGACTGTGTGTCTGGATTAAGATAGCCCCGAAAACCTAAGTATGAAAAGACGTAGAAAGTTTATTCTTGTGCTAAAATATTTGAATTTCCAATGTGGAGAAACGAATGATTTTTAACTTTCAGAAACTTTAGAACTTCTAATTCAAAAATGACGAAAACTATTAAAATACCATAAAACATAAACATAAATTAACAATTTATTTCCTCTTAAACTTTCTTATTAATTACTTCTGAGGGCGTCTCTGATGTATATAAATTTTCACTTTTTTTTATTATTTAATAAATATGCGGCTGAGTGATTCTTTCATTAAAATTAGATCGAGGACAATGTATAAAAAGGGAGCGGATAGAATGATCTCTCTTCCTTTAGAGCTAAAAGGCATCGCAATGATGACAAATACAAGTCCAGGCCCGTTTGTTTCACCATATTAGTGATTAATTTCTTGAAAGTTGTATTTAATCGTGATAGAGGGTGTTTGATCTCCAATCTATGTTAGAGTCTTAAGCCCTGCCTGTTCATAGAATACCATAAATATCCATAGGTCGAAAACTCGTCTTTTTAATATTATTAATACGTGGTATTGCCTCATACACCGAACTCGTGCTCTAATTCAATTTTTAGTCAACAATTAATATTTTAGACCTTAGAGCCAGAAGGGTTGACAGCTGTCCGCTCGTTTTCATTTAAAAAATAAATTAAATTCACATCTCAGGACGACTTGAAAACTCCAATAAAAGTTCTGATCACGAAATTGTGAGGTCACAGTACCCAAACCATCTCGATTAGTTTTACTTAAGGCGCCATTTCAAATCAATAGAAAATGTTTTCGATCACATGATGCATGGTCTTTAAATTCTTAGTCGGTAATCCTCAAGGGGCTTTGGTCACAATTTTGAAATAAATTTTATAATTTAGAAAAAATATTTATTCTCAATTCACTATACATATGGTCACAACTGGTGGACAATCTTCAAAAGTGTAATTTTTAATTTTTGTAAACTATTATCTTCTATTTTTATAAAATACCCGAGTCGAAATTTAAACCCTACATTAAGCCTCCTAAGGTAGTTCTTATTTAGGACTTGGGGGCTCAAAGTAGATTCTATTTCCATGTTAAATTAGGTCAGACTTTGGACCGCAAAGCGGTACAAATTTCCCGTTTTACCAGTTTGGGGTTCAAAGTCGGTTCTGATGGGAATAAAAATTAGGGCCTATTTTGGACCCCTATAACCTATTGGATCATAATAAAAATAATAAATAATAAATAATAAATAAATAATTATTATTATTATATTGTCTTTATTTTTTACATAGTTGCCGGGGTATTTACCCAAGGCAAAAATTTATGTACAAAAGTTGTTATTTACATATTTACAAATGAATGAATATGAAGATGTAATTTAAGCTTTATGGATGGCAATCACAACCCGGTGATTCACTGAGACTTTTTGGAATGAAATATTTTTATCATCGAATAATGAGCATATGTTAAAATGATATCGTTGTCTTGTTTGATAGATGCCAATGATAGATAACTCATAAAGACATTAGATGACGTTCTTCAGCGTCACTTTTAGAGTTAGAATCTGTAATAAGTAAGAATTCAATATAATATTTGAATAATTTATTAATATTGAGGTTAATTATTAAAGAATTTTATTTTAATATAAAGTAGACTTGTCTGACTCCCAATCACTGATGGGTACATCAGTGTCCATTCTATTTTCGTAGTAATTCAAGTTACCTCCAGGAGCTTCATAATGATTTATTGGATAATACTGTTGCCTATATCTGTTGAGATTACTGATTTCTCCAAAAAACTTATCTAAATTACTGTTCGTAAGAACACCCGCACAAATGGAGAAATAAAATGTTTATTTGCAAGAAAGGTTTTATTAATATGAAAAAGCTTGTTTACATAGAATGAAAAAAAGGAACATAAACAAAAACAAAAGTCTCTTTGGTAACTAAGAGAGCGCAAATAATATAGACAACTAGAAGTATAAAAATGCAAAAACTAACCCCCCCTACATGATTATAAATAATTTTAGGGGCCAGGTTGTATGGTAAAGTCAAGTGGATGGCCATATCAGAACACGTCAGCTTATTTTTTTATCAATTTTTAAGCATTTTTAGACAATTCAGAAATAATCGAAATAATGGAATTGAAACTTTTTCTACAAGAAATATGAAATATTCTAAGATTGTATTTATTAAATTGAAAGTTTTTTGCCGAGAGTAGCAGAATTTTTATAAATTGAAGGAGACAATAAAAGAGTGTGTCTTCTGATGGGATTATAAATTTTAATTTATTTATAATGAAATTATAGCCTCGTTATAAATAAATTAAAAATTTATAATTTCAGCAGAAGAGACGCTCTTTTTGTGTCTCCTTCGACCATGTTTATGGTCAAATTAATATTTTAATATTTTTGGATTGTGAACAGCAATTCTTCTGACGAGTCAGTTTTAAATTCTTTCTTTTTTAAGGATTTTATGTATCACTTTCTCTTGTGAACTTTTTCTTTACACTTTTCCATATTGTCAATTAATCAAACCGTAATTTGCTCTGATCCGCTCGGGTCTTAGAAAAATGTCACCCGCCCAAGTTAAAAAATATATAGGTCTATTTAAGTTAGGGAGGAAATATATATATATATACTCTGTCTAATCTTGATTTGAAAGTCTCTCTTTATTACGGGGGATTCTGCTTCGTCGGACATTAAAAAACAAACTTTGAAATT
This sequence comes from Forficula auricularia, assembly GCA_024734495.1. Classification (NCBI taxonomy): domain Eukaryota; kingdom Metazoa; phylum Arthropoda; class Insecta; order Dermaptera; family Forficulidae; genus Forficula; species Forficula auricularia. Next base: position 1,683,214 of record JALMQS010000088.1, on the reverse strand, counting down.
TATTATTGCTGTTCCAACGATTAATAATGTAATTCATTAGGCGGGGGTGGCAGATGGGCAGAGGTAGGCTGAGGAAGCCGCCAGAGCAGCGGCTAACGGGGCTAACGGGGCTATCGGGGCTAACGGGACTAACGGGGCTAACAGGGCCAGGGATTTGTCTCTGCAACTCCAATTCTGGACAACACTTGCAAGCAGATGTTCATTCTTGGCCAGGTATTTTGATTTAATGACCGACAACTTACCATTCTTCCCTTGAAAATATTATTACACCCCCCCCCCCCCCTCCCCCAGCCTATTCAAGGGGATTATTTTACCACCCTTGCAAAGAAAGCCTGAATTATCGGAAAGAGTTTTCACTGTCAAATTTAATCCCTCCGCGGATGATCTACTGGGGTAAATAAAATCATTTTTTTCTTTCCATCACATTTGATGAAATACCCATTTCGGGCTAAGGTTTTTCATTCAACTCAAATAGTGGCTAATTTATTCATCTTTATACGTATAATAAAAAAAATATGTTTCGTTAATTACACCTTATCAAATCACTATGTAAACTACAGAATATGGGGAATATCCTGAAATATATTGAGTATTAAAATTTTGATGTGTATTTTTACTGGAAAAAACTACAAGAGCCTTTATCCCATTTTATAGTAATTGACTAAATGTTTCTAAAAACCATTACCGCATTCCCTTAGTTTAATCCAAGTTTTTAGTCTTTATTTGAAGTATGTTGTTAAGATTCTTCGAAGAAGGCCTTTTTTGGATTAGGTGATGATATTATATTAAATGAGTAAGTTATATATACCGGGTGAGTTTTTTTATCTTGAGACAGTCTTATAACTCAAAAACAGTGCATTATATGAAAAAAAGTTTCAAACAAAAGTTTATTTATATGGAGGGGGAAACTAAACTACGCTATTGTTTGTCGATCTAGAACAAGCTTTCAAGGATATTTTAAGGTCAAGTTCTGTTTTTTAAATGGAAACCTATATATTTCTTTTCATATTCATAATCTACAAGAAAAACTGAGCAACTTTCATAAGAACTATTTTTTTATTCGACATCAAATAAACAAAATATTAAATCAATTATTAGATCTCAAAAAAATCCTAATAATTATTTTTAACAATTATTCAACTTAATTATCAAATAATAATGATTAAATAATTAATTATTAAATAAATAATTATTGAATCGAAAAGTCACAACAATGAAAATAAGTGTTTATAATGATTTTAAAACTTCATTATACACAGATTTAAGAGATTATTTTCTACTTATTGAACTACTTAAACTTTTTGAGTTTAAAAAAGTTTCTTTCTCGTGTCAATTCAGTAGATAGTTATATTGTATTACCATAATAAAAATGGAGCATTTTTTGTTGAAGACAGAATTGAAATGGTCTTAATTTATGGTGAATGTGGAAGAAGTGTGCCATAGGCTCCCATTGAAATGGATGCCGAGCGTTTTCCTGACAGGGATACACCCTCACGAGCTTCATTTTATTGGATTTATAAATCTGTTAAAAAAAAACAAAAAAAAAACAGAAATGTAAAGGTCTACTAAGAAACTGAAACAGGCCAAAAATACGAAATTGGAACTGGAATTCATCCAGAAGACTTGCGATAACACTTTGGAATGTCACAGAACAGTGTCGCAAAATTATTAAATTATTAGATAAATATTATTAAATGATTTATTTAATAATTAAATATTTGATCATTATTATTTGATAATTAAGTTGAATAATTGTTAAAAATAATTATTAGGATTTTTTTGAGATCTAATAATTGATTTAATATTTTGTTTATTTGATGTCGAATAAAAAAATAGTTCTTATGAAAGTTGCTCAGTTTTTTTTGTAGATTATGAATATGAAAAGAAATATATAGGTTTCCATTTAAAAAACAGAACTTGACCTTAAAATACCCTTGAAAGCTTGTTCTAGATCGACAAACAATAGCGTAGTTTAGTTTCCCCTTCGATATAAATAAACTTTTATTTGAAACTTTTTTTCATATAATGCACTGTTTTTGAGTTATAAGACTGTCTCAAGATAAAAAAACTCACCCGGTGTATATATATATCAATGGGGTGGGGTCCACGGATGCTATGGATGCGTTTAAGGCGAAGGTCCCAAAAAGTCGTATTTTTGAAAAATCTAATGTAAAAAATTTTAAAAATAAGAAAACGATGCTGTATTCGATGAAATTTAAGCAAAAAAAAGGCGATATATAAATATATATATATGTCATTTTATTTATTTATTTGTATAGAATCTGCCGCCCGCCCCGGGGGGGGCGCGGGGGGGAAGAATTTCGATAAAAATCAGAGGATAGTAAATTTTTGGGTAGACAAATTTTTCTTATAAGGGTTTCATTTCCGGATAACTTTAATTTGATAGGTTTTTTCTTAATTAAAGTAATTATTCACAGGTGAGTGTGTTCATAAAAATGAATAGTTAAATTTATTTCAATTTCCTTTGTTAAGTAATTGGTTTTTTAATTTTAAAACCCACTAATAGCTTATTACGATTATTATTATATATTCGAATTGGGAAATTTAATTATTTAAAGGTATTTTCTATTGAAGACGGAGTTGTAGAATTTAATGCTAAATTGATGCAAAGGCTTCTCAAGGATAATAAAAGAGACAAAATCTGAATAAAAGATTTTATTAGAACGTTATTATCATCCTCTTAAAAAACCCGCCTATTCTTCAGAGTCTAAAAGGGAAAAAGGAAAGTCAGTGTATATTTTTAATTGCAATTAAGTTCAAAACTATGTACAGAGCGTTATGCTTCATGATGGTCTGAGCGGGTCAAAACGTTGGCAAAAAATAAGTTAAATTTTATTTCAAATTTGTTTAATCATGTCTGAAAATAAAAATCATCTTTTTACCTGAATTTAAAATTAAAAATAATATTAATATATAGCTTTTAACTAAAGCAAAAAATTTCCGAACAACGCTCGGTCTGTCAGGTACTTAATTTATTAAATGACATATACACTATACAGTTTATTTATTTATTTAATCTAATTAATAACTCATATGTTTATATAATTAAGGATAGAAATGGAACTCAGTTCGGATTCCAGAAGTATTATAACAGAAAATCGTTATAATGAATTGAGGTTGATAATTTAATATAGTAAATTAATGCTAGTGCTGTTTACATAAGGGACATTAATATATATAAATATCAATTAGTAACAGTACTAAGAAGTTAAGTGTTTTTAGGTTATGTTCCACTTTTACTAGAAAGAGGGTATAAGCTGCGCCTGGCTAGCGTAGAATATGTATTCAAATAGGATGGTCTGAGTTGCGGGTTGCATCAACAGGCAATCAATATTTAAAACTTTAAGATTTGAGCATTAATAACATTTAAATATTTTAAATAATTTCTTGGCATATCAAAATAAACTTAATATTTCAATTAGGATCAAAATATAATATAATTGTAATAAGAATTATGTTTTTTCCAAATTGATGTTATCATACAAGGAAAAACTAGAAAAAATAGCAATAGCCTTGGGATGTTTTAATGGCGTCTTGCCTATTTTAATCCTTCAACAAGACGTAAAGAGAACAATATAATGGATAAATTTTAATATTCAAAATTTCCATACCTACATTAAACTTAACGCGTTGGTTCATAGAAGAATCAATGAAAGTTTATTTTTGCCGAGAGTAGCAGAATTTTTATAAATTAAAGGAGAGAATAAAAGAGTATGTCTTCTGGTGGAAAAATAAATTTTTTAATTTATTTATATCGAGACTATAGTTTCAAGGGCTTTGCCTCCTTCGTCAATCTATTACAATTGATTCACAGGAATTGAAGAAGACACACATTTTTATTGTCTCCGATAATTAAATTTATTTAGCATAAAAGATTACGAACGAATTTAAAACCATTTCTATTATATATATATATATATATATATAGGATTTTAATATGTTTCTATAAGTTCTACGTTTATACTTTATCCTCCATTTAATTTATTTAATTCCCCTGCGTAATCGTTTGTCAATCTAGGTAGAATCTTGTAATCGAATTTCAACCCACTTCTGCTAAGATGATTTTCTCAAAATTTTGCACACATACCTACATATTTCCAATGAGAATATAATATTTCATCAATTTCAGAAATTAATAGAGAATAAAATAATTAAAATTTTGAAAATAGACGAAAAAGTAAAAACTTTGTCAAGACTCGCTGGCCAGCACTTAATTCCCTTTTTATAGTATTGTTTGAATTTTTGTGAAGTACAATTGAAAATTCTCTTTCTTTATTACGAGTATCGTTTTTGCCTAAATTCAAAAGACCGTTCTAATAATAATAGAAATTAAGAAATTAATCTCTAGTAGTCAGAAACTTGGCTGGACTTGAATTTGGCATCCTTGCAATGCTATAGCTCTAAAGAAAAGAAGATCATTCTATCCGCGCCCTTTTTAGTAATTTTACTCGATTAGATTTTAATCAAATAATAGCTCACCCGCATAAAACGAGTGGAAAGTTTTTCAAGACTCAGCAAATTAGAGACGCCCTAATAATTAATAATTAACTGAAATATAAGTTTTTTAACACTCGATAATGAGATGCCATTAAAATTGCAAGAAAATCAATGAAGCAAATTATTTTTTCTGCATTTTTTAATAAAAAGTTGTAAAACTAACTCCTTTGTTGATTCTTTTAAACCCTGAAGAATGAACGACGATTCTCCGAAACGTTGTTTTTTTAAGAGGATTAAAATAGCATTCTAATTAACTATTTTTTTTCAGAATTCGTGGTTTTTCATTATTATTCTTGGACTGTCTTACCACCAATTCACAATTTAATTAATTACATATAGTTAATTAAATGAACAAATAAATTTCGGATATATTATTTGTGAAATTGTACGTAGCCTAGAAAAAGTTAACACTTTAACCTAGAATTTTTATTAAAATTATTGAAAGAAAAAGAAGTAGTAAAAAGCTGGTAAAAAAGAATATCACGAACTTGTATTCATAAGCCGATGACTCACTCCAGTATATACTTAGTATATAGTATATAAAAAAATTGAATATAGGATTAGGGCATGGAATATTACATATTTTTTGCATTAGAAAAGGAACTAGCTCCAAGTGGATTATGGGTATATATATATATATATATACTATTTATTTTTCGTTTCGTTAAATCAAACAAAGGCAAAAGCTAAACAGAAAAAAAATAAGCTGAGTTGTTTCAGTAGCTTCTCTTTCCTCTTATTCGGCCCATCATTATTTTTATTCCAAACAGATAAATTATTAAAATATGTTCGTGGTTAAATTTAAGAACTGGAAGACTCTTTCAGAATCAAACACTCACGGCGAAACATAAAAAATACCAAGGCTTTTTTCTAGTGCTTTGCACAATAGTGTAGAACCAGTTCGCTCTTTATTTCAACAGTGCCTAGAGCACCGAGCGATGCTCGGTAACTTTTTGCCTCTAAATAGCTTAAGTTTCAAATTTCAGGGATCTGCGACTTTCTGAAGACGAAATAATATAAACGATAAAAATATTTATTTTGCGGCATGACTAATGTATACCCACTTCGTTTATTTCAATCAGATTAAAATTTATACACGACTAATAACTCATGAGACTTGAGACGAGATTTTTAGCGAAATCGTTAGAGCCGTTTTCGACAAACCGATTCTATATATATAGATGGTTAAATATAATTAATCATATAGAAAATTCAAAAACTTGCGAAAATTCTCTCTCTCGGCTCTAGGGATTTTTGGGCCCCAGGGAAAACCGAACCACACTAAGATGCATCTTTTTTAAACCAGGTCTCAGCTAAGATAACATTTTATTATTCTTCTTATTTCAAACTTTGAGTCAACATCTCAAGCAGTATCGTCACCACATTTACGCTGGTACAAGGAAATTCATTAGACTATATATGTTTACTATAATAGTCAATCAATATTTAGTTTAGTAACTAAATAAAAGTTAATTATAGTGAAATAAGCAAGCAATTAAAAAGTGGCCTGAAAGGTTCAACCAATTCCCTGAAAGGTTCCTAATCCTAAATACTGCAGGTTTGGTACACCTAAAGGTACATTCAAAGGAACACACATTCATCTCTCTCCGCCAACACACGAATAATTCAGAGGTCGTCTACCACGGACTAAAAACATTCTCTATTTGTAAATAGACATATAATAATATATTATGTGTCTAAAACTTTAAGTATACATTTATATATATTATATATATAAATTTACTACAATTCCCATCTGTCTGATTCTTTGGGGAATCGAAACAGATGAATTTTGTTCAGATATTCAATAATAAATTTTATTTAGAATGTTTAGAGTTCTAGTCTCAAGAAGTCATAGGAATAAACGAATTGGCGAACGCATTTGTTAAGTTAGTATCTAATTTAATCACCCTTTCGTTGAATGTTTGGAAATCGTGTATTTCGGACAAATGAAGCTTTAGAGGGAATTATTAAATCGTTTGGAAAAGCTGATAATTAGCGTAAATGATGCGAGAAAAAGAATGTTAAATATAGATACTTTTTTTCGTATTAGATCGATCACCTATTAGAAACTCAATAATTTGATTTTTAATTTGATCAAGTAAATTCTTGTAAATAGGTACTATACAATTTATAATCGAAGCAAAAAAATGATGGAATTTTGTCAAAAAATCAACTCATTGGCAGAACCAAATATATTAAAAAAAGAAAAAAAAACAGTTCTATGGTCACAATATCTAAAATTTTAATAAAAAATATTTTTATATTGCATGTCAGAGGCTTTCAGCTCCTGTGGGGATTAAGCCCTCTGACATGCAATATAAAAATATTTTCTACTAAAATCTTAGATATTGTGACCATATAATTGTGTTGTTTTTTAATATACAGGCTAGGGCATAAAAATCTAACTCATTTTGAAGAGGTATAAAAAAATGAAAAAATTTAACTAGAAAAAAAATGAATATATTTTTGAAAATAACATAAAATATTTTTTTTTAATGTATTTTAAACATTATACCTATCAGACGAAAAAAGGGGGGGAGTCAAAAATGAAAATTCTAGCCCTTTCGACCAAACTCAACCAAATTTTGTATACATATTCTGTGGACCCCCCAGAAGGGTAGAAATGCAAAAAATAACTACCCAAAATGGGGGGGGGGTCAAAAATGAAAATTCTAGCGCTTTCGACCAAACTATGTATACAAAATTTGATTAGTTTTTACATTTCTAGCCTTCTGGGGGTCCACAAAATATGTATACAAAATTTGGTTGAGTTTGGTCAAAAGGGCTGAAATTTCATTTTTAATCCCCCCCCATTTCAGGTGGTTATTTTTTGCATTTCTAGCCTTTTTGGGGCCCACAGAATATGTATACTAAATTTGGTTGAGTTTGGTCGAAAGAGCTAGAATTTTCATTTTTGACCCCGCCCCCCTTTTTGTCTGATATAATGTTTAAAACACATTAAAAAAAAAATTATTTTATGCTCTTTTCAAAAATATATTCAGTTTTTTTCTAGTTAAATTTTTTTCATTTTTTATACCTCTTCAACATGTGGGAGATCTTTATGCCCCACCCTGTATATTGTTCCCCCAGGGAGTTGATTTTTTGAAAAAATTCCATCACTATTATCTTAAAAAAAGACACTCACATCTTTGTTTTAATTATAAATTATTTTATTAAATATAAGAGAGGGGGCTGGTTGTATGGTAAAGTCATGTGGAAGGCCACTTCCGTTTATTTTTTTTTTTTTTTAATATTTCTAAGATTTGGCTCTCGGAAATATACAAATAAAAAAAGAGCATTCTTCCCTCTCTTCGTGTTTGAATTATTTACTGAATATGTAATATTAAGTGTTGACAATGAATTCCAACCGATTACTTAGGCAAGGGGGGTTCTTTTTGAATAGACAAAATCGTTTGAGAGCAAGTTGGGGTGCAGGCTTTTCTCTGCTTTGGATATATTTGATCAAATACATCGATATTTATTTTTTGTCGTTGTTTGCATATTTCGACAAAGCCCAACGCGTTGAGTCAATTGTTTTTCTGGGTCAATGCATATATTAAATTTGGCAAAGAAACTACTTTCCCAGGTTTTAGGTTCAAGCGAAAAGAAATCAACGATTTTAACCGAGAAGTTATTTAATCGGAATGATAAAAGAATCTGCTCGGGAACAACTTCCTCGAGCAGAGTTTCCATTTTAAACTTTCGTAGTCAATGCGATGATTTTCGCTTCAAGTCATCAACTAATTGAATTTTCTTTTTGATTCACAATATTACCATCATATAATAAATTGGAGGAAAAAGTGAAACTTTTTTAAGACTCGGTACGCTGTTTGCAATTTCGGTAAATTAATAATTTTAAATGATAAATATCTAAATCTAATATTCATTTCGATTAAATATTTTTAACCGACTTCAAAAAAGGAGGAGGAATTCGACTGATTTTTTGTGCTTTGTTACCTGATATCTTCGCCAATTGTGAACCGATTTTGATTATTTTTTTGTATTCGGTTCAGTCTAGTTTCCGATTGGTCCCGTTTTTTTTTTCATTGGTATTGGATCTTTTTTGTTATATTTTAAAAAAATTTTGATGCTCTTTTACTCGGTCTTTTAAATTCTCTTAAGATGGACAATGAGTATATGAATAAATAAATTGTTATTTATTATAAGAGGTATTTTTATTTTGGTTTACAAGACCGAGTAAAAAGAGCATCAAAATTTTTTTAAAATATAATAAAACCGGTCTAGCATCATTATATTAAATTTTTTGTTATGTTTGTTCAGGCATAACTTCTTTGTTTATGAACCGATTTTAATGATTATTTATGCATACACTTCAAAAAGTTATTTCATGTAACAATTTCGTCGTTTAGTTGTAACGAAATAAGATAATTATTTTATACCTTTTAGTGCATTTTATTTTATTTTTGGAACTTTCAACGAGTTTTCGTTCTTAGGTTATCGTGGCTATCTGAATTCAGACACACAGCTAGAAAAATAAGCTGACGTGTTCTGATGTGGCCATCCACTGGACTTTACCATACAATATGGTCCATAAAATTATTTATAATCATGTAAGAGGGGGGGGGGTTAGTTTTTGCATTTTTATACGTCTGGTGTCCCACTGATTATTGATTGAGTTTGGTAAATGGCCAAGATTTTCATTTTTTGACCCTACATCACCCCCCGCCCCCATTTTGGGCGGTTATTTTTTGCATTTTTAGAGTTCTGGGGTCCCTCTGATTATGTATACAAAATTTGGTACTGTTTGCTCAAATGGCCTAGATTTTTAATTTTTAACCCCCCCTCCACCCCCTGAATTTTGGGTCGATATGAACCAAAATCTAATCAGCTTTTAATCTCAATGGACCAAAACTACGTGTGAAATTTGGTTTCGATATTCATACTAGTTTTTGAGCTGCTCGTCCACAAAAATTTGGTAACTCACAGACTAACGGACATACGAACAGATATTTTGACAAAACAATTATTATCTCGAAAAATATAATTTTTTCGATGTTCACTTATTAGAGCTTTTTTGTAGAGCAAAATGCCATGGTTTAGCTCAATTTTTTTAATCAAAATAGTTTCAGCCGTTTTTGAGATATTTCGAAAAAAAAGAAGGAAAAAAAAACACTTTTTTCATGCACGATTACAATACTTGACCATACTCTGTATGGTAAAGTAAAAATCATGCGTGAAAATGATTTTTCTGCATATTTCAGACATTTTTCAACCCAAAGTGAATTTAATACTAGGCTCGCCTGCCTTCCGGTGTACTGAGTAAAATATTATTAATTTACGATTAATGAATTGAGAATGGGACGAGAACAAGTTCGACTCTGTGCTTCTGACACTTGGCTCTCTCGCTCTGACTTTCTGACATATGCATGCTCTGATCTCGATTAATTAATTAGCCCTCGTTACATCAAATAACCAGGATCAGGAGTCAGTCAGCTTTCAAAGTGGTTTTCACTTTTGTAGAATCAACATTTTGGCAATCCACGTTGAAATTAAAAAAAAATGAAATTCTGCCTTGTCTCTGCGAGCAGGTGCTTTGGCGAGCAGCATTTCCGGTTCTTTCACAGAAAAATGTTAGATTTTCGAAAATATTGTTGAAAAATGACAAAATGACATTAATGGTTTCTTTAGAAAAAAAAATAAGTTATTTTAATTCAACACTTTCTAAAAAAACAAATTAATGAGCACAGTCTCATTGATTTCTTCTTGAAAATCGATAACTCTGCTACTCTCGGCAACAAAATCTTTTCAAACAAATATTAAATTCGAACAAATTCTGAGCTAATTCGATAGACGTATTTAAACAATTTTTTATGAAAAAGCGACTTAAATATACTTGAAAGTTTATAAAAAAAGCAAATTATATTATTTGAACAAATTCTAATCATAAAGAGAATCAAAGAGGCCTTCATCATCAGTATTTTTGATTATAAATATTTTATCTATTATCTAGATACTGACGACAGAGGTTGTATCTTTATGGTATAACTTCTAAAAAAAAATAGGCGTGAGACTCTAGCGCGGTAGAAGGGAAACCTCTTAGCTCCTTTATTTAATTAAAGGAAATTTCTCTCATGCACCTAGAGAGTAGAGGCGATTCCCCGACTCTTTGCTCTCTATTGGACCGAGAGGGAGATGCGTCGCACTACGCATCCGTGCAACCTATGGGGTATAGGTATGGGACTGAAAAGATAGGGGCAATTCTCCCTCTTCTTCTTCTCTTCTGGAGCGTTTCACTTTTTGTGATGTTCAGGGCAATTCGCCTTACGGCGGCTATAGAAGTTTTCTCTTAAAAAAAAGGTCTTTAATGTCTGGACAGATCTGGATGTAACTTGACCGAAAGATAGAATATATCCCAAAAAATCTATCAACTTTTAATTATTTTTAATTTAATAAATTATATTATCCAATAACAAAGCATAAAATTATTTTTATTTCAATATTAAATGGGACCTCGCAGCTAGTGATTAACAAAGGGAAAATTGCAATGTTCCAATAAAAATGTGCATTGATGTTATAATAGCTTTGAATTATATATTATGTACGCGCAATTTGTTTTTGAATACTCCAATTTCAAAAAGAATCCGTTATTTAATTGGTGTCGTTTTTCGAATCTTGAATCGATGTTGACCTCATGTTTGCAGCAGAATGGGCTGGAGGCCTTATTTTTGATGAAGAGCCTGCCAGACTCACTATCTAAAGAAAGGAACAAGAACGGGACATAATAATTTGCAGCTGGGAGGCGTCAAGGGGTCAATAGTTATCAACTCGAGATTGACCCACCCCCAACATCCCATACATGTTGTTGTTTACACCGGGATAGCGGGCTAATAAATTCCAATGATTAATTAAAGTATTTTGACGTTTACAGCCGCCTTCAACAACAACAAGCCTTCACTGTTCAAAATAAAGTCGCAATTTATAGCAGAGAATGAAAATCAATTTCCTAGAAAAAATCCATTTCTAAAATATCTAATTAATGAACTAATAATTATTTTAGAACTTAACTATAGATCATGACTCACTAACATTTCCGTGTTATTTATTCTCCGTAGGAAGTGAACGAAGAGGTTGTGACATCGAAGAAGAAATGACTATACTGCTTAGACGCTATTCAAAAAATAAACAGGAAGCCCGATTTCAAATCCAATAGAGCAAGACCAGGGGGACCACGTACGTACGTAGGAACCTAGGAAAGAGCTTCCTCCAAATCATTACAGATCAGACAGAAAAAAAAAAATCACGAAACAGGAACTCTAGAAATAACAAAGATTATTTTTTAGTGTTCGTCGAGAAGCGAAAAATTTATACTAAGGATTTATCAAGAAATAATTGAAAACAGTCAGCGCCTTGAAAAAGGAATATTTGTAACGGGCCCCACATTAATATTATGAGTACTTCTTTGCAAATTAAACATATCGATTTATTAATGTTATTAATAAAAAAGTAGTCAGAAGTCCTTTTTCATTAAACTCAAAATGTTCCTCATTTATTTTTATTTTTCTTGGGATTTTCTTAAAGGAGGGTCGAGGGGTGTACCGCGACCTAATATGCTGTACACCTACTTTTTTAGAAACTTTTTAAAATTTAATTTAATTTATTTATGTGAAATCTACCTAGTATTTTATATTTTAAATTTTTAGTTTTCTAAAAAAATTTTCAAAATTTTCTTTACTTTGTTTCTTGGGATTTAAAATTTTTTTTAAATCTTTTATAAAAAATCTCTAAACGTTTAGGGAGAATTTCTTCCTTTATCAATGGAAAATTTTCAATTAAAAGGACAGAAAGAAAAAGTTGCTTTTTCTAAGCCTCAATCAAAAAGCAGAACTAAAGAATTTAAATATTTTGAATATAGACAATGATACAAATGGTGACAAAATTACTTTTAATTCAAATATATATACGAGTGGAGAGAGACGGACTGGTAGAACTTTTAATTGAATGTAATGGAAGACAGCCCAGGGGTAGTGAAGAAAGAAAAAATGATCACATATCCAAATAACGTGTAATTTATTGGAATCCTTCCTCCTTTCCTTTCAAACCGACGTTTCGGAGGATTTTCCCTCCCTCTTCATGGCTTCAAAGGGTCAATGAATGAAACAAATAAAATGTTTCTTCTTCTCTCCACAGTAGTGTTCAAAACTTTCTTCTTTTTAGCAAAGGCATAGAAAAACAATTTTTTTTCCCTCCTTTATCTAATCTATCTATCGATCTAATTAAGAAAAGGAGGAAAAAAAATTGTTTTTCTATGCCTTTGCTAAAAAAGAAGAAAGTTTTGAACACTACTGTGGAGAGAAGAAGGAAACATTTTATTTGTTTCATTCATTGACCCTTTGAAACCATGAAGAAGGAGGGAAAATCCTCTGAAACGTTGGTTTGAAAGGAAAGGAGGAAGGATTCCAATAAATTACACCTTATAATTAAGTAATGGAGAGGGATTCAGCCAATGGGTAGCCTCTCCTGAATAAAAAACTCCCAATTATGGAAAACGTTTCGGCTTTTAATTAAATAATGCCATCATCAGTTCCTAAGAGAGTATGATGGCATTATTTAATTAAAGCCGAAACGTTTTCCATAATTGGGAGTTTTTTATTCAGCAGAGGCTACCCATTGGCTGAATCCCTCTCCATTACTTAATTATATACATATACAGCCATCAAAATTGTATCAATTACACCTTATTTGATATGTGTTAATTTTTTCTTTCCTCACTACCCCTGGGCTGCCCTCCATTACATTCAATTATGAATATTGTTCATTTATAAACCGCTGATATATTGAAATACTAAAAGACGATTAGTGTTATATCATTTTTAAATATGACTAATTTAGTTCAGAAATGCCTCCTAATTATTAGAAAAAAATTTAATATATATCCGCGATTTTTTTTACGGATGACTCCGCATATCGCATCCCGCTTTCCACCTCTCTCTATCATTCCAATCTCACTCGTGTAGTCCCCGGGCATTCATCGCACTCAGCACGTCCTGATTCCAGGTCCTTGGGGGTCGTCCGCGTTTTCTCTTCTCGACAGGAACCCATTGCCACACTCGCTTCGGCCATCGACTATCATCCATCCTCATCAGGTGACCGTACCACCGCAATCGCTTGGTTTCGATTTTGTTTATGATAAAAAATTTAATAAATAAATAAATTACAAAACCCATTATTTTGCATTTTTTTTAAAATCAGGTTAATTAAAAGTCGTATAATTTAAGAATCAGTTTATTTTTTGTTTCTTATTTTAAGTTAATAAATAAGAATTAAACCTGAACCAAGCATGAGTTCAAACTGAATTATTCATTAATACTAATCTACCCCTTGGCAAATTATTTGTTTAAATGTGATGTTAATTTTTTTTAAATATAGAATATTAAATTATATTTAAAAGGAAGTTTTTTTCTTGAATTTTCAGGTTGTGAGTTCCGGGACGGCCTTCAATGTGATGCCGTCTGCCTTGTGAATATTCAAATTTTCCCATCAAGCTGTAATCAGCAAATAAAAGCGAAAACGAAGGAAATCCTTACATAAAAAAAAAAAGTAAAATTCATAATCAAACTCAATATACCCATATATAATCTCGGGTGCGACCTAAGATAAAGACTCTTTTTCAACATCTGGAAATCAGCAGAAAGAAAGGGGGGGGGGGGGGGGGGTGAATTTGAAGTGCAGCTTAAAACAAAATGCTTTGAGACCATTAATTTTTTGAATATTTTATAACACTTAGCCCCAGCTTGTTTAGCCCGCCTTTAGGGGAGCGTTTAATTCTTTAAGAGCTCTCAATATTTGGATTACACCCTCTGGTTAACACCTTTCAAAAGTTCAAAAAAATAAAATAATCAACTTGAAGTTATTATATTGTATTTGGAATTGACCAAACCTTTTATGGGATAACAAATTCTCTATTCCAGGGTTTTCCAAACTTTTTCTACTACGGAACACTTCACAAATCCTGAAATTTTAACGGAACACCTTGTTTAATTTTAAGTGTATGTAGATCTTGTGCTGTTTAGAAAATTCAGCAATGATCAATTTGCTCTTGATGGCAAAAATAAATAAAATAAAATGTTTGTTAATTAAAATAGTATAATTATTTAATCCGGCTCTTGTGTATAACAATGTCGTCAAACAAGCTTGAATTTTATTAATCAAATGAAGTTATATAATTTAAGGTGAAAGAACAAATAATTATATTATCGAAACAATATTTTGTACTTAGAAAATTCGGCAAAGAACCATTGCTCTCAATAAATAAAATAATTTTTTTGTTGATATTTAGAGAGAATTATTCTTGATTCTGTTGTTGACTACTTCGCAACAACAACGGCACTTAATCACACGAAACGATAAATAAATAATAACCCAACGATAAACGATAAATGATGAAAACCAATGTACTTTTTCTTCACTTGACCAGGATGGTTGTAAAATCTCCACGTATTCATTGCTCTCTTCCTTTCGACTCTAATTCTCTCTTAAGACTTAAGACACTAGGCTCCCGGAACATAACCCCGCCAAATTTATTTTGGTTACAATCTACATAGAGAATTTAACAAGCTGCAAAAAAAACTTGTATTTGTAGATAACAGTTATTTACAACAACAACATATAAACCTAGTAAAGTAAAAATTATGTTTTTAATGACTTATCTGATTTTGGGTCTATGAATTACAAATTTTATTTTATTAATCCAGAAATCATTTATTGACTGTTCCGTGTATTTTTGGTTTAAATCAGACTCAGTAATTAAATCAATTAGATTTTTATAATCACTTGTTTGCGTTTCACTCTAAATAGATTCCGAATCCGGAAATTGTACTCACTAGTTTTTGGAAAATATTGCAAATTAGGTAAGGTGTTTTAGTATTCTACTTTTTTTTCAGTCAAATGCCCATATAAAGCGGGAAAGCAATCAAAATTATTCTGATCAATTGTAGAAATTAAAAATTTAAAAACGTTTTTTAAAAAATTTAAAAATATAAAATTTTAGGTAGGTTTCACAAAATAAAAGACAATTTAAGACACAAGTGAAAACTGAACTCCTGAAGATCGGTTCGCACCCCGAAATAAATATAGAATCATGCTAACAACCACCTTGTCTTTTATTTTTATGAAACCTACCTATAATTTTATATTTTTAAATTTATAAAAAAAATTGATTTTTAAATTTTCTTTACTTTTAATTAAATATGTTTCACCAAGATACCTACACCAAATCTCACTTAACAAAATTCTAACAAAAAATGCAATTTTGTCTCTTAATTAAAAATTCTAATATTTTAGTGATAAGTTAATTTTTGTTGTTTAAAAATAATTTTTTTCAAATTTCCAAATTTCCATTGAGAAAGAGAGAGTTTCTCCTGAAGCACAAATGAGTTTGGTTCATTTTGTAATTTTTTTATTTAATTTCCTGATTTCTCCATGGTTGGCCAAATACGAAGAAATGTTACATATCATTTCAGGACATTTCAGATTACAGTTAAAAATTTTCCAAATTATAATTAAATTATTGAATAATTCTCTGCTCAATTGAAAGTAATTTTATGCCTTTAACATGGAATACGTATAAACCAGATTCAAAGGTATCTTTGTATTAAAAAAAATAGTTTTTAGAAAAAAAAACGACTTCAAAAAATTAAATGCAACAAATAAAATAATAACTCAAAAATTAAATAAAGATGCACTAAAAGGTATAAAATAATTATCCAATCTTCTCACAACCAAACGACGAAATTTTTCCATGAAATCACTTTTTGAAGTCGGTGCTAAACAAACTATATAAGCGAGCTTAAGCGATGTTGTCTTTATTACACGCCAAACGTACTAAGATCCGTCGAGTGCGATTCATAAAATGTATAATTGGCACTTACTTCAAAAAGTGATTATATGGAAAAATTTGGTCGTTTAGTTGTAACTAAATTAGATAATTATTTTATACGGGTAGGCTTTTTGTTCTCACATCGATTATTTGTCATTATTTGCTCAAAAGAATTGAAGATTTCCATTAATTTGTCATTGATCATATTCAGAACTTGGCCAAATTAATATGGGACTAATGGGAAGGTACCCCCTTTCCAATAAAAAAAAAATCATCGAAATCGGTCCACATGGCAAAGAGAAATCGATGAACAAACACAAAAAAAGAAGAAAAAAAAGACATTCCGTTGAATTGATAACCCCCTCCTTTTTTAAAGTCGGTTAATAAAATAAAAGGCGATAAGAATCATCTTTCATGAAAATCCATCTTTTCTCTTAGATTTGAAATCCTAATTAATCATAAATAAGCAGAGACTTCAATCTACAGGGATAAAAGAAAATTTATTCTAATGGTTCCATAAAGGAGCACAGCGCAATTTTCCCATCTCCATTTTATATATATTCCATATTTTGAGAAAAAAACTTTAAATTATAATTACGATTATAGTCTGTCTTAAAATATTATTACTCTTCCTCTAGTAAAAATATTTATATTAACTATAAAATTTTTAAATTTCCTAAATCTCATTGGCTAGTTATGGATTCGGATTCAATCTAGATATGCGGGATCATTTTTTATTTGGACCATTGCGATTCTTAATTAATTTTATAATAGATAATATATGAAAGCATTGTTAAAACAACGAAAAATATTTATTAATTATATAGAAGGGGTATGTATGTATATATATATCCAGTTAACTTATTACTTATTACAAAAATATCCTTCAAGTTTATAACCTATTTCGTATTTTTAATAATAATAAAAAATAATCATAAGATAAAAAATTGCTCCCCAAGGGCACTACGCCGGTTGTAAAGAAAGTTTTCGTTATTTAAATTAACTTTCTAAAGAATTTCGACTGGATGAAACTTCACTTTTGATGTTCATTTCTGCCTTCGCTCCTCGCCTATATAACAATATATAACAATAAAACCAATATATATATATATATCAGTGGCGAGCGGTTACTTTTCAACCAGGGAATGCTGTCCAAAAAATAATATTTTTTGAAATCATATTTTATTTTTCGCTCCTTTTTCTAAAATTCATCTAATTATAAACGCAAAATAGAATTTTTCGTTATTTTTCAAATTTAACATTATTAGATTTGTTATGATACGGTATGAAAATTCTCTTGACGTTTTGAAATTTTAGGGATGCTCCACAGTATCCATGGACCGGAAACCAGTGATATATAGGGGAGAGTTGCCTATATTGTACCACTTTTAATATTTTATTTTTTTCCCAAAAAAGTATTTTCTATAATTTGATTATATTTTTTCAAAATATCAAGAGATTAGTTATACATGTAACCTTATTTTTTTAGTTTGAAAAATTACATAACTTATGAATTTCTATAAGTTTTAATTGGATTCTGCAAACGGTATGAATTAGGAAACCGGTTTCCTAAATCGTACCGGGTATACTGTAATAAGGAGAAACATTAAAACATAGTTTGTATGGAAAGAACAAAATTTTAATTTTAGTCAATTTTAGGGAAAATACAAAATGTTTTTGAACATACAGTTAAAGATATGTGTTTAAGTCGGTATACATGTAGTAAATCAGATAGCAATTGTAGACATTATGATTTGCAATCAGAATAAAAATATTGTTTAACTCCAGCACAATACTCATGGACCCAGTCCTTGAACTTCAAACACTGAATCACTTGTGGAATCACTGGTACGATATTAGCAACTGCGCGGTGGTACGAAATAGGCGACCGTGTCACGATTGAAACGAAGCTTCAAAACACAACCAACAGACTATTTGAATTCAAGCTTAATTACATCAAAATATAGCTTAAGAAGAGAAGATTACTATATTCAAAATGGTATATATAATTTCTTAGTTTATAGTTCAGTATGTCATTTGAGCACAACCAAAAATCTACATCAAAGCACTAAATTTTAAACAAATCAACACTACAATGAAACTTAAAGCGCCAGAGCAGTTTTTTTCACCAAAATGGTGGAAATGATGTTTAGTTCGAGGTTTATTCTGTATATTGCAGTAGTTTACAGTTTTTACTAAATATTGAAGTACGATGATACGATATAGGCACTTCTCTCCTACATGTATATATTAGGGTGGTCCTTATTACAATGATTTTTGAAATTTGTGTTATACGCCCCTTATCAACTTACAAATTAAAAAAAAAAAACTACATTTTGAGCTCTTAATTTTAGTTTTAACACGTGCCTCAAATTTTTGAAAGATTTAAATGAAAAAATACATTTAGTTTTTTTAACCAGTTAAATTTTTCATTATATATATGATCAATGAATATAAATATAGCTCCAATTTTTCTACTGAAATATACCTAATACAATAATGAATGTATAAATTTGCAATTTCCACGCTTTCTTCTTAACAATATAAGCAACAACTGTGCCAAATTTCAAATTTTTATAGGAGTTATGAAAAAAAGTAACTGGTTAAAAAATTACATGTTATTTTACATTTAAATCTTTTAAAGCTTTGAGACACGTGTTAATGTTAAAAGTAAGAGCTCAAATTGTACACGATTTTTTTATATATATTTGGAAGGTATCTCGGGGAGGATATAAATATCAAAAATCATTGAAATAAGAGCCACCCTAATATGTATTATTAGCTTGCCCAGATTTTATAAAATTAGCATAATTAACAGAATAATCGAATCCAGTTTATCGAGGTGTAGCTTTGAAGATTTGTCAAGTCCAGGATTGGAGTACACAAGTCGCACATGATTTAAATTTAAACGGTTGTAATCTGGATGATATACTTTTTGGACCTTGAGAGGAATCTTTTATTTTAAAGTTGACGTCGTATTGGGTTGTTTACTTCCTGGATTGAAAGCACTGGGAAAAACATTTATTATTTGAATTAATAAACATAGCCGCGGTTTTTATAAGTTTTATTGAACGTTCGTAGATAATATAATATGTAAATGAGTGGAATTTAGAAAGAAAATAATATAGAGGGGGGCAGAAAATTTTATAATTTTCTGGCATAAACTACTATTGGAATCTGTCAGTTGCTAAACAACGGTGACTGGTGGTCAAAATAAAAACTTACACATGCGGGCAGTATCCAGAAAATTTTCATGAGGGGGGGGCAATCCACAATGCAAAATATTTAATGGGAATTTTTTTATTAAAACAAATAGGTAGGTACTTCAAGAAATTAAAAAAGAACATAATTCTTAATTAAACATATGAAATATATTTAATTACGGTTAGTTTGCCATAAGAAACGGTTTGTCGTTGCCGTTACTCATCCCCTGCCCTTGGGGCGGGGTCGGCAAGACCTCTTACCAATAGTGAAATGGTCATTTCGTGATATGGTAAATGAAGAAAAATTATATAACTAAGCCTTTTAATTTATTATTATATCGGTAGGGCGGAAAATGTATTTTTGCACAAGGGTGGTGAAATGTCTATTATACTG
This sequence comes from Forficula auricularia, assembly GCA_024734495.1. Lineage (NCBI taxonomy): Eukaryota > Metazoa > Arthropoda > Insecta > Dermaptera > Forficulidae > Forficula > Forficula auricularia. Next base: position 1,663,260 of record JALMQS010000088.1, on the reverse strand, counting down.
GATACTAGAATTGATTTAATTGGGAAACTATTATAAATTTATTTAAAGACTTAAATTACTAAATAAATCTGGCTTTTAAAAATGAAATAGCTTCATTATATTTTTTCTCTATTTAACAAATTACAACTTTAATATAATAAAGAGTTTGTAAATGGTGTTTTGTGGTTGTTAAGAAGTTGAAAATCATCGTGAAATAATAAGGGTATAAAAAAGTAAAAGTAATATAAATAAATAAATGAATAAAAAAAAGCGATCTCTGGGGTGACAAGTACTTTTTCCTTCATTATTCACCTCGGCTTTCAATGAAGGTGCATTGGATTAAAGAAAGAGGGCTTTTTGAAAAATCACCCTGAACTCATTATTTATTTGCTATTGACTTTTTTATGTAATATATTTTCATATAATTTTTAGACATGGATGCTAAAAAGAGGTTGCTCTTGTCAATGGAAGGAAATGGCGGAGATATTGAATAAAGGCGTCATCTTTATTGTTCCCTGGAGGTGAAAAATGACCACTTTGCTTTTTCTTTTGTATCTTATAGATAAATAAATATAGCAATAATAAGAAATGTATAGTGGAATATAGTTCCAAATAATAGAAAACTTTTTGATATTATTAATCTAATTGTTTTAGAAATGACCCAAGAGACAAACAATACTTTTATCTAAAAAGGGATTGCTTAGATCAGTGTTTCTCAAAATTTTTAGTCCGCGATCCCCTTTTGGGCTTAAAAATTTCAAAGGACCCCCCACTCGAAGAATGGGCATGTGTAGAAAAACATCCGGGAATTGGAAGTTTAATTTAAATTCAGAAGGATTTTGTTTAATTGCATTGAAACACTCATAATTTTGATTAATAACAGTTTATTAAACATATTTTACATTTATAAAATATTTGAAAAAACAAAATTGATCCGTTATCAATTTTACTGGGACCCCCAAATATTTTTCGCGATTCCCACTTTGAAAATCATTGGCTTAGATAAAAGATTGATTGGGATTTATTACTTGAACATCTATATTAGAAAATTATTTAAATATAATTTTCATTTCGACTTAATATTTTCTTACTTAGAGTCAAAAGGCCGTTCCAATAATAATAAAAATTAAGAAAGTAATCTCTAATGTAATAGACTGGAACAGGTATGTACTTGTTAAAAGATATCTCTATCCGCACCCTTTTTAGTCTTATTCCTCGAAAAGATTCTAATGCAAAAATCGCCAACCCGCACATTTATTAGATAATAAAAAAAATGTGAACATATTATACGCTAGAGACGCCCTTAAAAGTAATTATCAGTCAATTATAAAGATGTTCTTTGATATATAGTATGTTGTACTTTAATGTTATACAAACAAAAATTACATAACCACACTTTTTTAATATCTAGTTTTGTTAAAATAAACTGCAACGGATAGTTGCTAAACTTTATCCAAATTCATTTTAAATATTAATATGTTTATTTCTTTTTTATTAATCAAATATCACTGGCTATTTGCAGTCCATGTTGACTTAAATTCACAAATAGCAATCGATTCTCATTTAATACTTGAGAAATAACAATTCTACATTGAATTTTTGATTTTCGACTATTATTGTTAGCCATTGCTGAAGACATGGAAGAATCAGCTTAAAATGAAAAATAACGATCGATTATTATCTAATACTAGAGGAATAACCTTATTGGATTCCATTTTTTATGTTTTGACTATTACTGGTAACCTATACGGAAAACATGGAAGAATCGACTTAAGGTAGTTGTTCCGCCATATGCGTTTTCTTAGGATCTTTTTGAAATTTATACAGATTATTATTTAAATACTTCTGCATCGATTGGTGGCAAAACGAAATTTATGAACAATACAGTTCCGGAGATATTGAATTTCAAAAATCGAGTTTTTCAGGCTCTTTAACATTGCACTATACGGGATATCGGAAAATTTACATACATATTTAATTATAATTAAGAAACCCTTCTTACCATTTTTATAAAAAACTAAACCAACATTAAACAATAATCAATACATATTTTAAGACAATTTTGATTCATAGTTACAACACAGTTTCTGAGATAATAAGGAATAAATAATGAAAAATGTATAAAAAAAAATTAGACTAAAAACAATTTGGCAACAGCGCATTTATTTAACCAGCGAAAGATGCATGCGCTAGTTTTTTTCAAAATTATAATTTTTATAAGGACTAACGTAGGCGTTGATTACATTTGTTAAAAAATAACAAAACGATTTTTATAGATATTTAAAATGTATTCTATCCGTCATTTTAATATAAAAATATTCAATCTCTTACAATGGTGTCAAATTTGTCAAACAAGCACGGGATTGGCTAGAAATGGTACATAAACAGCAAAAAGTTTTGGGATTATGAACTATGATTCCCTATTGTCTGTTCTATATACTCTAGCATTAACTTTTTGCTAGTATTGTCGCGAAACAACTACCTTAAAATCATAAAGAGTAAATTGTAGAGTAAGATAGAAGTATATATCTTTTATCTATGCTTCTATCGGCTGTCCCCGAGACAGCCAAATAGTTTTTTTCCATTAAAGACTATAGTTTCGAATGCATTTTCTTTATCTTGAGTCTACTTGAATAAACCAAGAGAGGCACTCTTTGATTTATATATATCCTTTATACATTAAACAATTCTCCTACTCTTGACAAAATCCCTTTTTTAATTTCAAATGAAAAGTACATTAAATGTGGTATTTCAAAATTTCTAAAAGAGACATTTCCTGGATCAATTATCAGTGAATAATTAAGCAAACTTGTTGGAGTGAGGTTGGCAACTACCATCGAGTTTTCTTTCAAAACGAAATGAGAAATTGGCAAATAAATTGAATTTGGATAACAAATGGTTTTAGATATAAAGTAAAATTAATTAAGATGTGTCGTAAAATTATTCAAATATGGAGAAAGCCGTGAATTTCGTATATAATGACGGGCTGATCAAAGTTTTGATGATTCATTACTTTCTTTTATTGGTTATTTCATTCACCGCAAATGCTTAGAAAATTAAATGAAATGATTCCAATTCAGAGACGTTTTCTCTCTCCACTTGTATAAAACCTCAAAGTGACGAGCAAGTTCCAAAACTTAGGGGCCATCTCGGAGAACAAGGCAACAAAAGTCACGAACATTTTTACTTCCATTTAATTGAACAGATTTTGTTTTTGCCAAGAGTAGACGAGTTATATATATAAGGATATAATTTATTTATTAGGAACTATAGTTTCGAAGGTTCGACCTTTATCATCAGTCTTTTTAGTTAGAGATATTTTATCTGTTATTTCTCATCTAAACTATTCAATCTATCATCTTTGTTAAGGGTTTGACCAGGTTTCCTAAACAACTTATGGCAAATGCAGGGATGGTTAATGCGACGTTTGCTCCTGGTATCGGGATTTTGCACAGAATTTTTAAATTAGGTACTTTTTGTCTTTTGAAGGATCTATGGCCATGATATTTGTTAATGAGCATAAATTTATATTTTTTCTTGTACTTGTTTATTATTTGTTAATTTGTTGTAATTAATTTGTATTGAAGTTTGGTTGACCTAGCCAGCGAGGACATTTAGTATATTGTATGGAGTAATGGAAAAAATTCTGCAAATAATTATTACAACTGGAATTTTTTTCAAAAGAGTTATGTTGTTAATTAAAATCATATTTACATAGTATTAATTATGTTAATTATTAGCTAAACTTCTTGTTTCAGTTGTTACTCGAAAATTAATCTTATAAAGAGAATTTTGTGGCTTTCACTTTGGCAAAATCACTTTTTATTGCATCCGTATCCGTTTTTATTAAATTCGACCTCATTGGTCCATTGGAAATTAACATTTTCTCTTAAATTCGCCCTCATAACAAAAAAAAAATATATCCTTCCTGTTTTGGTGCCCCTTTCCTTCTGCGAGCTGCGTAATTTGCGGAATTCCCGGTACAGCACTGCATTTAGGGTGAAATCTCCTATTAACAAGAGCTTCAAGAGGGATTAGTTTTAGATTTCATTCGGACATTAAACAAACCGGCTGTTTACAGTTCTGGATACTTTCTCCTCTTTTTAATTTCACTTAATTTTATATAATATGATGTATTTATGCATATGAAATATTTGAATATTTGATATATTTGAATATTCCGCCTTAAAACACTTCTGTTGCTTTTAGCTGCGTCATTTCCGTCCTAAAGCGTCCTCCAAGGCACTGCTAAAGAAGTTTTACTTCAAAAATAAAAAAAATTTCACTTGATACTACTCATTAAAAAATTGAAAAATAAAACTACTTCTAATCAAATTGATGGATTCATGCAATCGAATAAGAAAAGCGAAGCTCTGAATATTTGACCTGCAGAACTTCTCGCCATTTCTCGGCTCCATCTTGCTTCCCTTTTTCACGATCTTATTTTGGAATCGGCTTAGTTTGAGAGCCCTAGGGCCTCGTGTCTTAAACTTGAGCATTTAGTCCAGCGAAAAGGGCGTTAAGCACATGCAGGACAAAGTCCCGAGGGCGAACCAAGACAAAGGCCTCTTGGGACGATTGAACTTGATCTATTCGGGATGTAATCAAAGGGCAGCTTCGACTCCAATAGTAATGAAGGCAGGCGCGGAGTGAATGGTCCCTTTGGCAGAGGGAAGCCGCCCTTAGGGGATCTTCGAGAGAGCACTCCTTCCTGCCCGAAAAAGCCCTTTTCTTTCGACAGGTCCACAACGTGTCAACCGCTTCACCCTTCAACTCGCTTTTATTTCAAAACTTAATACAAACAAATTAAAATGAACTTAATTACTAATTTCAGCCGACTGACTTTTGTTCAATCATTAAAAAGATTTCCAGGGATTTTATAAATGGAAAAATTCCTCTCATAATTAACCAAGTAAATTTTAATTTGCCTTGTTCATGCTTTTGAACTATCTTAAAAAAAAATAAAAAAAAAATAAAAAAATAGGAAATTCTCAAATTAATCTCTGACTTATTTGAGCGAAATGAGTTGGATTCCAGGCAGTCGATGAGCCCTTTGATGCTCCGATCCAAAAGGTAGGAGATAAGCTGATCAAAGTATCTTAAGCCCACCCTTACTCTTACTCCTTGAGTTCTCTTTATTATCAAAGCTGGGCTCTATTAAAAAAAAAAAGACCAAATGAACATTTAAAGAGAGAAAAATGAGCTCCCGCGGGTTAATTCCGGGGCCAGTTGCTCATTTGCACAAGAGGATAATTCTAGCCAAGTCTTGACAAGGCTTCTGGCCTGGAGCCAGGTCTAGAGGTCTACAAAGGCAGGCTGGACAAAGAGGGCCTCAACAGCCTCCTTTCAATGGACACCGGGTGTCTTTGTGCCTTTCCCGAGCCGAGGATAAACATTTGCCATTTTGTAATCATTTCTTTAGAAAGAAAAAGAAAACATGATCCGACCTTAGCCATCTTCCAATAGAGCCTTTATCTATTATGTGCTCATCGGCGAGGAGATAAAGAAAAATCATTTGATAAAAATAGATAAATTTTGGATGTTTCGGGACTTTTGGTTCCATATTGCCATAAAATTTAAGCTATAGGAAGTTTAGATTATTTACGTAAATAGGTCAAAGAAAACGGTATTTTAAAAGTAGGATTTACGCACACCAATATTCGATTAATAGAACAAAATCTGATTATACTAGCGGATCAAAAGATTCGGAGCACAAATTCGATTTCTGCAATCCTAACAATCTTGAGAAAATTTCGAAAAGACTGGGTTGCAAGTCAACCGGCACCAGCGAGTCATTTGTTGCGGTTTTCTAGCTTTTTACCATTTTCTTAAAAACTAATGAAGCAATTTCGTTCAAAATTGAATATAATTATTAATAATTAATTGTTTTACACTATTGATTAATTTCTTATTTTTAAAAATTATTTCAAATTTCAATTAGCGTTTTTCAAATTAGACTTCAAATAAACTACCTTTTAAAATGCAAATATCCTAATAAAAATGATTTGATATAAAAAGGTAAAAGTAAATAACAAACTGATATGAAATCCCAATAGATTTGAATAAATATCTAATGAAAAAAAAATAAAACTTTTTGGCATTTCGCTCGGAGAGAAGAAATTGTATCTTTTCATAAAATTTATTTTAAACTACAAAATTCTTAATCAAAATGCCATTTTCTTATATAATAGACATACTGTAAACCTTCAGATAGATGAAATCGATAAAATAAGATCGTTTTCTTTCTCATTTATAATTCTATTGGTCTATTTTATAAAGAGACTGTCGCAAGTCACCCGGCACCAGCAAGTCACTTGTTACGGTTTTCTAGCTTTTTTCCATTTTCTTAAAAACTAATGAATCAATTTCGTTCAAAATTGAATATAATTATTAATAATTAATTGTTTTACACTATTTATTAATTTCTTATTTTTAAAAATTATTTCAAATTTCAATTAGCGTTTTTTCAAATTAGACTTCAAATAAACTACCTTTTAAAATGCAAATATCCTAATAAAAATGATTTGATATAAAAGGTAAAAGTAAATAACAAACTGATATGAAATCCCAATAGATTTGAATAAATATCTAATGAAAAAAAAATAAAACTTTTTGGCATTTCGCTCCCGGAGAGAAGAAATTGTATCTTTTCATAAAATGTATTTTAAACTACAAAATTATTGATCAAAATGCTATTTTCTTGTATTAAAAAGTTACTATGAAGGTTAAGATAGATTAAATCGATAAAATAATATCAATTTTATCTCATTTATAATTCTTTTGGTCTGTTATATCGAGAAGATATGGTGTCATCAGATTATTTGTTATTTATTCAAGTCCATTCACTCTACAATATTGGAATATCTTTTAACTCGTAAACTATTGATTTTAGTAATTTCTCTCATATTAACTTTTCTAATGGAAATTAAATGTACTTTAATAAATGATCCTTATATAAATTTGTATGCTTCAAAGGGTTAGACAGTAATAGTGAAATTTATGTGGAAAGTTAGATATATACTCCTTACAAAACTTATCACCCCCTGCATCACTTATGTATTTCTTAATAAATTATTTCGTTACTTACAAAAGATCGATTTCATTCTCATTTATAATTCTTTTGATTTATTTTATCGAGACGTTGGTTGGGACGTCTCTTGACATTAGGGACACATTATAGTATTTATTATGGATTCAATAAGTCCATTCACTTTACACTATTGAAATATCTTTTAACATATTAAAATTTAATACATTTAAATGTACGATTATATAATATAATAAATAAATAAATAAATATTCAAATATAAGATTATACCACAACAAATGACCCCGCCCCAAGGGTCAGAGATGCGAAGCAATTAAATAATTATTTTATTAAATAATTAAAAGCATTAAGACAAATTTATTTAAAATAGATTTAAAAGCATTAATTTATATGATATATGTAACGATTTTGATTGTTTTATTTGAATATATTCAGGGGGAAATTTTCAAGGGTGCAACATCGTATTCTTGCTCAGGCGGCCAAAGATCGACAACTGTCTTTAAAAGCTCACTTATTAATATATTTCTTTAATAACAAATTACAGATTTTTATGTTGGGCCACTAAATATTTGAAAACTAACCCCTTCTTCAGTTGCTGCAAAAAAATTCCATTGAACCAGGAGAATCAGTTCACGAGAGACTCTCGCAGAGTCAACTTGTAATGTAATTACAATTTTAATACTGTTCATATACAATACGAAACTTATTTTGCTATCATGTGAGAATACAATGTTTTTGTAGGGGGGAGTACTTCATCCCTTGCCTCCCCCCCTAACTACGCTCATGATTAAAACATCCGAATTGTCATAAGGATTTAGAAACGCACATCCGTTTCGCAACATATGCGAAATCTCCCATTCATCATTTCGAGCTAGAAGTCAAATTATACATTATTAAATAAACAATTATATAAAAAATTAATCAATTCAGTTATTAATTCTTTTGTTTTGCCCATTTTATGATATTTTTTTATTTATTTAATTTTTTTTAAGCCAATATTATCAATCGGTATATCTCTTTGTAGATTTTTACATACATAATATAACTAGATAGATAAATATTTTTTTTTTGGAAAATTGAGGATTAGGGTCACATTGAATGTTCATCTGTTTTTTTCCTAATTCGCCATCAATGGAAACTGTTAATCGGATTTGATATACACGATAAATGTATGCTAGAGAGGGGAACCTGAAGCTCTTTCGGATTGCAGAAGAAATCCCCCGGGTCAATTCTTCCGTTCACCAATTGCCTTCAAATGATATATTCGTCAATTTTTTAAAAGAAATTGAAAGTTATAAAGAAATAGTTACAGTTACAAAAGCTTTGTTTAGGAAGATATAACAATTATTTATTTGCAACGAAATTTTCTCTAGAGAGAGACGGACTGGTATAACTTTTAATTGAAAGTAATGTAAGGTAGCCCAGTAGTAGTGGGAAAAGAAAAAACAAACACACTTTAAATAATGTGTAATTTATTGGATTCCTTCCTCCTTTCTTTTCAAACCGACGTTTCGGAGGATTCTTCCCTCCTTCTTCAGGGTTTCAAGGGGCCAATGAAGGAAACAAATAAAATGATTCTTTCCTCTCTCCACAGCAGTGTTTAAAACTTTTTTCTTCCAAACGTATGTACTATATATATGTTTATTTACATCAAGCAGAGTACAACCTAATTGATTTTTCTCTATGAATTATATTAGATTAGTGAGTATTTGAAATTTAGCCTTTGGGAATCGAAAATTGTAGGGTTCGGGAAAGATGAAAGAAGGAAGGAAATGTCACTCTCCAGAAGTCATCGAGACATTCGAATTGACGAATGAGCTGGTTGGATTTGTTTCCAACTGAGTTAAATATAGCCGAATTCCCTATTAATTTTTTAGCTTGTTTCTAAATCTAGAGTGCTGATCATTCTTTATCTGTTCCATATATTTTTCTTATTGACAGGAAATCGAAATTGTACGTAGGTATTTGCATTCAAAGAAGAAAAAAGAGCATTTGGACATTTTCAGGGAATAGAAAAAAGGAATCGAATTTTGAAGGATTGACTCACATTCGAGACAGGCCGAAGAAAGAACGCAAATCGCGATAGCTAGCAGTCAAGCGGATAAACTAAACAAAAACCAATCGATTTGCGATTGAGTGCTAGAGCATATTTCAACAATCTCTGATAAATCGAACCGGTTGCTGGCTATTTTTAACCTGAGACTTAGAAATAATATTTCCTTAAATCTTCTGGGTTTCAATCGTAAAATGAATGGACCAGACAAAAGGGTCGTTCATTTACGAACACGAGTTTGAAATCCATGGTACTTTTTTTTTTATTTTTTAATGAATGTCTTTTTTTAACTAGGATATTTGTCTTCACAGCATCTGGTCTACCTTTCTTTACTATTTCGGTACAAAATGGAAGAATACATTTTCTTCACTGGCGATATTATTATTATCTAGAAGACGACGACGAGAGGGTGATTATACTTACTTAGTCCTAAGCCTTTTCTACTATTAGGTGTTCTCAATCTTGACATTACCAGTAGCGTAACCTAGGGGGCGGTAATTATAAATTATTTTATTACGGGGGGTTATTGGAAAAACATTTTGGCCGGTCCTCAATCTTGACAATACCAGTGGCGTACCGAGGGGGAGGAAATTATTTTATAATGATGGGTCGGGGGGGTTGATTGATTGATTTTTTATTTATTTAAATTTAAATGTATTTACAAAAATATATATTACACTATAATATATCATTACAATAAAATTCTAATGTCTATGTAACATTTTTGAATTTTCACTAATAAATTTCCTTAAATTAATTTGTCCTCAATCTTGACAATCTCAGTGGCGTACCGATGGGGAAGGGGTGATTATACATTATTTTATTATACTAGGGACGTAACGGAAATGGGTTGCGGGGATACCGGAGTCCAGGGGGTAGCCTTCTAGCCAGCAAGAAGCCCGCCGAAGACGGGCTTCGCAGCTGGTCTAGTAATATCAACATAGCCAAAATCAGCGCGATACTTGAATATTTCAATCTCTCTTTTTCTGGTTAAACTGCCTTGTAAAGACACCTACTTTCATAAAACATTGATCTACTTTTTAAGTATGGAAATTGAGTGATAAAAACAAAATATGTATATAAGGCAAAAAATATTAGGGAAATGAGGTCAACAAGGTCGGCTAATTTATAACTAGATTTGTTTGACTTGCATCAAATTTATAATGAATAATTTTATTTGAATACATCCCAGGACGCGAATTAAATGAAAGAACTAGGAACAGTTTCAAATTTATAATTTCATTCAATGTAATAGTTAAACAAGGGCATGCGGCCCAGCACTGCAATGAGTGTGGCCCAACATAAAATCATAAACTTCCATTAAAACATTGAGATTTATATAGTAGAGATATATTTATTGCCTTTTTGGAAATATGAATGTACATTTGTACAATACGTGAAGATTTTTTCAAGAATAAAATTCACTAAAAGCAAAATTATAAGCTCAACTATATAAGATTAAAAATATGACCACACCCTGTAAGGTAAAGTAAAAAATAATGAAGTTCGAATATTTAAAAAGTCTTCTTCTTTTCTTATTTTCATTTTCTAAAATATTTATTATTTCAGTAATTTATATGCTTCGACACTAATCAAGTATATATTTATCATTCTAGTATAAGGAGATAAGGAATTGGGATTTTCTAGAACAATCACAATTAATTGATAATTTCTCTACTGGACTAAAACTTGTCAGGACTTGGCTTTTAGATCTTTGCACGTTCTTACATGTAAATAGATAATGGATAGTCAGAGATTATTATATCCGTGACCCTTTTAAAAAATAAATTATCATATCCTTCTTTAATCCCATTCGATTTAAACCCGTGGCCCAATATAAAGTCAACAACTTTTTAAAACATTGAGATTTATATGTAGATACTGGAAAACATACAACAATTGGGACTATAATTTTTTTCTCTAAAATAAGAAATCTGAAAATCTACGGTGAAATTTTCGAAAAATAAAAGTAAAATTAAAAATTAGTAGAGATTGTGGTGGACCAAGAATCCTTAACTCATAGTAAATGAATATTAAATATAATATTTATTTACTCTTATCTTTAGTAAAATTAAAAGCTCACTACGAGCTAAAAAAATAATAAAGTTCTTATTTCTAGATTATTAACTATCTTTTTTTGAATAACAAATATTAATAGAATTATAATGTTTTCTTCACGGTCCGAGAAAATTATTTTTCTTCAAATGTGGTCCGTGTAAGCCAAAAAGTTGGACACCCCTGAGTTAAACCAAAGGAATATTTGCACCTAAATATGCAATAATTTTAGCCTCTCTACTAAAATGTTTTAGGTAAGATAACCAACCCACGAGACAACAAGCCCTTTCATATATGCTACTTTTTCTAAGTGAATAATAAATATTCAAAGTCAAGCTATTAGTTTGTTGATAAAAAACATTTTGTTTTGCCGAGATTAGCAGTGTTGTTGATTCAAAAAGGGAAATTAATAAGCCTATCTTCTGCTAAATTCAATTAAACATAGACTTATAATAAATATAAATCTTTTATAAAAACAATCTTTAAACGTTTAATCAAACCTATGTATTTTTATAATAATTATTTTAATAATATAACAATGAATATTTTTTACTTTATCCATTGCGAAGCATGGGGAAAGTATTGTAATCGATCTCGCGGGAAGCGTGGCTTCAAAGGGTCTTCAGGTAAAGACTACGGAACCCATGGACTCAATTAAGGTCACAAATTGTAGTATTCAAATAGGTTGAATTTTATCACGTGACGGTTTTGCCAAAAATTACATGGGGTCTCGTCTAGAGGCGAAAAAGTGCCATTTTTTTTGGAAGTGCGTGCGAATGGATGGATGTTATCGTTTTTTTCGTCCACAATTTTTTCCACACCGTACAACCGATTGAAATGAAATTGAAAACCTACCATTATTTTAACAAAATGAAGCGCTGATTAGTTTTTGGTACATATCGGCCTACAAACATTAGTACTTTATTTCGGTACTTTTTTAGTTTTTTCTAAATATTCTTGAAAATGACTTAACCAATTTTGATGAAATTTAATATCCTAATTAAGTATCTTGGGGACAACAAAAAAGGTTAAATAAAGTTTTTAGTAAAAGTATATTTTAAAGTACTTTACTCTAGAGTAAGATAGTACTTTTTTAAATTCCTTATTTTACCAAAAATTCTTTAAAATTTATTCATTTGATCGGTTTAATATAGCTCATTTAAACTTGCTTAAGTAAGAATGGATAGGCTTCTCGCTGTGAAATGATAAAAATTTGGGAGGAAATTTTATAAGTAACCATAGCAACTGCGTTGTTTTTTTATCCGTTACCTTTGCTGGAAGACATAGAGGAATCGACTTAAAATCAAAAATAGTGATTGATTCTCATCTAGTACTTGAGGAATAACCATTCTTTTTTTTTTTTTTTTTTTTTAAATTCAATCGAATGCAAGAAGGGGTGCACCAGTAAAGATGTAGCCCCTATGGATCTCGAAAGACCCTTGCATTACCGAAGAGAAGGGAAAGTTGATTAAGTGAGAGGGTGTAGACGTAGGTGTCTATGCACCCCGGTTTTGAAGGTTTGAGGATCATAGGTGCTGGGAAAGATAGAGGCTGGGAGAGAGTTCCAGTTCCTTGAAGTCATGGGGATATATGTATTCGCGAATGAAGTAGTCCGGCACTTTTCCAATTTGACCGCGAAAGAGTGTTGGGAGTCGGCAAAACGTGTGCTACGTGCAAAGCATGCTTTGGGGGGAATTATTGATTTTATCTCATCAGAGCACCTGCCGTGATAGTATCTATAGAAAAGGGAAAGGGCAGAGACATTTCTTCGATGAGCCAGCGAGTCGAGGGAGTCGGTGAGGGTAGAATCGTCAATTAGCCTGACAGCTCGTTTCTGAATTGCATCAAGGGTAGCAAGAGAATATTTTGAGGCTCCTCTCCACAGATGAGAGCCGTATTCGAGACAGGGGCGGATTTGGGCCTTGTAGATGGTGAGAAGTTGTGGGGGCTTGTAAAATCGCTTGGACCTGAATAAGAAGCCAATCTTCCTTGCTGCAGATTTCGCCACAGAGGAGATGTGTTCATTCCAAGACAGGTCAGATGCGATAGAGACGCCCAACATGGATAGGCTGTCACACATTTTCAGGGTATTCGAATCGAAGTGAATATCAGGGAAATCTTTATTTTCGCGCCTAGAAATTAGACAACATTGAATCTTATTTGAATTAAAGTTAACTAAATTTTGAGAGCCCCATTTATTCAGTTTGTCTAGGTCGAGAGTAATTGAGGAGGCAATATTGATTCGATTATTCGGGAGAGAGGGTTTGCCGTGTAGAGTGCTATCGTCGGCGTAACAATGAGTGGGGTTTGCCGTTTGATCAATAAGGTCGTTTATATAAATTAGGAAGAGTGTGGAGGAGATTACGGAGCCTTGGGGAACACCAGAGTTTGTGGAGAACGATTCAGATGATGTTCCATCCACCACAACTTTTATACTTCGGTTTGTCAGAAAGCTTTCTATCCAAGATTCTATATTGGATTTTCGACTTTTCGGTTTTTATTGGTAACCATTGCTGAAGACATAGAGGAATCGAGTTAAAATAAAAAATAGCGATTGATTCTCATCTAGTACTTGAGGAATAACCATTCTATATTGGATTTTTGACGTTTCGGTTTTTATTGGATTGATTCTCTTCTATGTAGTACTTGAGGAATAACCATTGCATCCCTAAAATTTCGAAAAGTCAAGAGTATTGAGTAGACATTGATGAGGCAGTCCTAAAAAGAAAAATATAATTTATTCTATCTTTTTTATTCATAAACCGACGTTTCGAAGGCTATTCCTCCTTCTTGAGAGTCTGTAATCAATTAAAATGGAATTTGGGCATCATTACAATCAAGATCATCATAAAATTTTTAAATACAATTAATACATACTAGTATATACAATTTTGTTTTTTATTTATTTATTTTTTTAATCAAAAATTGTATATATGTATTAATTATATTTAAAAATTTTGTGATGATCTTGATTGTAATGATGGCAAAATAACATTTTAATTGATTATAGACCCTGAAAAAGAAGGGAATAGCTTCCGAAACGACAGTTTATGAATAAAAAGATTGTATAAATGATCTTTTTCTTTTTTTGGACTGCCTCATCAATATCCACTCAATTCACTTATCAGTCCGTCTCCAAAAATTACTTCAATCTTATCGTCAAGAGTAATTTCAGTGTTATAGATAATGTAATGTTAAATTTGAAAAATATGGGAAAATTCTTCTTTTAACAATGAATTTTACAAAAAGGAGCGAAAAAAAAGTAAAATTTGAAAAATTGAAGGGTTATTTTTTTGGATAGCATCCCCTGGTTGAAATTTGACCGCCCGCCACTGATGTATATGTTTATTTTCATCAATCAGAGGATTTCTCTTTATAAAAAAAATCGGGTGTGTTCTTAAGACTATACGACAGAAGTGATAACTTATATGGACGGCATTTATAATTCTAATATTCTAAAATTATTAAAATTTATATTTTTATAAAAAATAAATTTTTCAAGTAAACTTTTATTCTTTTTTTGGATTGTTAAATATATATTTATGTTATGTTTAAATATTATATTATTGAACTGGTACTAGACCACAGTCCATCCGTGACGCGTGATGTGACGCGTGATGTCTCAATCTCATTTACGGCCCAGGAAAATAAAAATGTACATGAGCTCCAAAATTCAAATATAAGATATTAATAATTAGTAGAGATTGTGGTGTTGGTGCAAGGTGAAACATCTTTATATAAGATATTAATTTGAGGTTAGAGTTAATGCTGGAGCGCCATCTGTGGGTAGACACCAACCGTGACTCGTGACGCGTGACTGCTCAATCCCATTTATTGCCAAGTAAAATAAAAAGTGTGCAAGCCGCGCCTAAAGAAGTTATCACTTCAAAAACTGTCGAACTTTTTTTCGATGTTAAATAATTGTGATCTAGGATGTTGTTGGAGGCTGGCAAGTGTCGGAGTAGGGCAGGCAGGGCAGAGCAGTTCACGGGGCTCGAACCCAATCCAATTTGGTTAATCTATCGGGCAAATAAATTGTCGATGTATATGGTAGGGCAGGCTGGCAGGCAAATGGCTTGTGTTAAGATTGGGGGTGGCGTCCCAGGTCCCTCCACCCTCCACCCACCCTCGTCCCTTCATCTTTTTCAAATCTTATTAAGATTGCACTTGAACTGTGCACACTTGCAAGATCTATCTTTGTTTATCCACCGGCTTCGCAACTCTCCAGCCCAAACATGAAATTAAACACAAATATTTGTTTTAAAGAAGAGCCCTGGCTGAAAACTGCCAACAATATACAGCCAGGGGAGGGTTTTTCTTTTCCAGAACAGTCGCCCCGTTTTTCGTACAAGTCTATTTATTATATAGCACGTTTCGCTATTTAATTACTCCTTTCCTGAAGACAAAAGCCACCGCAGAATTAATTGAGAAGCTTTTTTCTTTTAATCAAATATAAATCCAATGTAGAAGGTAAATCCCAAATAAAGGTCGACTTTGACTTTTAATTAAGTATTTACGGGCTTAACAAACAGTAAGAAATAATTTGGAAGCACATCGAATCTTCTATATTAATTAATTACATCAGCCCTTTCATTAAAGCGAGTACATTTGTTTTGAAAAGGGGCGGTTAATAAAAACATTTTAAAGCGTTAAGCGGTCTAATTAAACAAATAAATAAAAAATTGAAATTATGAATTCAAGTTGATTTATCCAAAATAAATATTTCCAACATTCGGGTTTTTACTGCTGAAACTTTCGTGGTCAAATTAATGTTTGTTTTTACAGTTGAGACCAAACATGATTTAAATAGAAACTTTATGGGTTTCTACCCAGTTGATTGGATCGAATTGAAACTTCGCTCACATTTAGTTGGTGCGTCAATGCTTGTTTTAGTGAGCTTTTGTTTTCGAAATGGTGAACAGGCAATTAGCGATGATTGAAGCAAATCACTATGAAGCCCCTGGAGGTTACGCAACCGAAAACACCCGACATCACGGGGAATGTCTGCGTCTTGAGGGGCTCCCGGAGAAACGTCGCTTTCGAGCAGT
This sequence comes from Forficula auricularia, assembly GCA_024734495.1. Taxonomy (NCBI): domain Eukaryota; kingdom Metazoa; phylum Arthropoda; class Insecta; order Dermaptera; family Forficulidae; genus Forficula; species Forficula auricularia. The sequence continues at coordinate 1,647,077 of JALMQS010000088.1, read as the reverse complement.
TCAACTACTGGATTCATTTTAAACAAGTTGAATATTAGTGGATTGATGGCAACGATATGAAGCGACCAAATATTTTTAATATTTAAACTGAACAATAAACTAAAAAGCTAGCATATAAGAATAGAATAAACTTCTAGTTAGATTTCACAATAAAACTAATATATTTTAGTATTTTCTCTGGATATATGTGTCCATAATTATGAAAGTGGACTAAGTAAAAAAATTAAAAAAAATAGTTTTTTCATACTTTATGTTTCATCCATTTAAAGTACAGTAAAATAAAATGTCGGTTTTGAAAAATCGCATAAAATTGAATCGTTAAGTGGATTTCTAGTAGTCTCATTATACAGAATTCGAATCCTGTTTATTTTACAAAACTTTAAATATCTCGAAACTAATAATCAATGACTTAGACCACTTTCATAATTATGGGCACATATATGTATTTCGGTCAATTAACCTATCTTCGAGAAGCAACACCAAATTCCTTAATAATTAAGCTAACATGTAGTCGTTTCAAAATTGTACAAAATTAACAAAATTCGATTCATATGGAATTTTATATTCATTTTACATGTTTGCTTTTTTTCTTGACATTTTTCAAAAAGAGACGCCCCCCGCCCCCCCCACACACATAGAACTTTATTTTCAATTTAAAATTTTTTTAAAAGAATAAATATTTTTTTTTTTTTTTTTTTTTACAAATTTTTTTTGCCAGCACGGGCCTCTATGGGGGGGGGGGATCGCCCCCTCCGCCCCCCCCTGGATCCGCCCTTGCCTGTCATCTGGTTGGCCATCCCACCGGGCACAAGGTGAATTCTAAGGCTTTACCCTTTGACAACGTTTAAAAAGAGTTTACCAACCGATATACAACTGGCCCTTAGAGTCTTATGGAAAATTAAGATCTTCATTAAGAAGATCATTTTTATCTTGGATTATACTACTATTAATTAATAAAGTAAAGGGTGTGTAGTTTCACAGTGAATGAAATAAAACTCAAAGAGGTTTATACAAACTCAATATATTTCGGATTATTAGTCCATCATCAGGAGTTTACAGGTTAAAACTGTAACCTGTAAACTCCTAATGATGGACTAATAATCCGAAATATATTGAGTTTGTATAAACCTCTTTGAGTTTTATTTCATTCACTGTGAAACTACACACCCTTTTACTTTATTAATTAATATCATTTTTTCACCTAAAACCTACACCACTTTCTCTAAGTAAAAAAAAATACTACTATTATTTGAATAGATAAAGTTAAAAAAACTAAAAATTAACTTTTTGAAAGATACAGGTTTCTTTTTTTGCAATAAAATATATGAATTTACTGAGATATTTACTTTAAAAAATTACATGAAATGTATGAATGTAAACATAAGCAATATTAATATAACGCATTGCCAAATCATACAAGACTTATTATCAGCTGATTTGAATAAATCAAACTAACTTTTGCATTTAATTATTTTTTTATAATTATTTTTATTTCAAACATTTACGGCTTTCATACTATTTATTTTTTATATCTATTATTTTTCATATGTATTTTAACTTATTTTATTAAATATGAGATGCTATACTTCTTTTGACTCAACTGGAGCGAAAAGACCTCCTTAAAAGAGAGTGGGCAAGTGTATTGTAAAGTTATGTAAATGTTCAAATATCAATTTATTTTGCCCCGCAAAATATAGTTCATTTAACCGAAGGTATAAGAATTAAAAAAAAAAAATACAGAAAACATTTGCTAAGATGGTTTCGCTAGAAAATAAATTTTTAATTAATTTCCTAAGATGATTTGACTTTTTCTAAACCAAATAAAAAAATTTCATAAACAATTGAAAATTATTTAAATCCGAATTGAAATTCATAAATTTTTAAAAGAATTGAAATTCATAAATTTTTAAAAGAATTGAAAGAAAAATCGTGTTTTTCTAATTCAAAATTGATATACCTTTTATATACTTTTTCAATCTTTAACGGAAAATATATAATATTATGATTTCATTTTAAAAAATGTTTTCTCTAAAAACAAAACGAACGATTGCAGGAAGTGTTAATAAATAAATCGTTTTAACAGTTGAAAAAAATTTATATATATATATATATATATATATATATATATATATATATATATATATATATATATATATATATAAATAAAAAATAATAATAAAAATAAAAAAGAGTGAGAGAAAAATAAAAGAAAATTTATTGTTTTTAGAAATTTCAATTTGAAAATATCCTTTTAGACTTTGATCGTTTATCCGCTACCCCAGATTTGTGTGGTAAATGTTTTTCGGTGTAAATTGATGAGTATTGATTTTCCGCTTGGATAATCGTACCATACGAATGCGTTCGTTATAACAAAATCACATAAACTAAATGATTTTGCTTGTACTAAATTAAATAACACACTCCATTGAATGTCAAATTTTAAACCGAATAATGTTAATCAGGGGCAAATTCGTAAAAGAACAATTGTATCAATTAAATCAATGAGTTAAAGGAGACAATAAAAGAGTGTGTCTTCTGCTGGAAAAATAATTTTTTTAATTTATTTATAACGAGACTAGTTTAGAGGCTTTGCCCTCTTCATCAGACTATTGCAATTGATTCACAGGAATTGATGTGTGAAAGTAAATTTTTAAATTTATTTATAACGAAAGTATAATTTCGAGGGCTTTGCCCTCTTTATAGTTTCCTAATGATATTAATATTTTGATAATATAATGTATTAATAAACAACACTTGATAGGATCGACATCCAATTTCCCTGCATAGCTATTTTATCTAATTTATTTATTATTTATTTATTTATTTTTTAATTATCTACATTTTCATATATCGGGTGTTTTTTTAGAGGTATAGAACTTCGAATTGAAATAAAACACAAGAAAATCGTTTTAATGTCCATCAATTTGGCTTTATTGGAAGGATAATTTTATGCCATTAATGTTTAAATATGATTTCGGGCATGTGGCCGCCGCGGCTGGCTCGAACAAATCCAATTCTACAGGTCCAATTTTCAACCACTTTTTCGAGCATATGGGGCCGTATGTTGGCAATAACGCCACGAATGTTGGCTACGTCAACAAGCAAAATTGCCGCATTTGGAGTGAAGAGAATCCACATGAGACCCTTGAGACGCCATTACATCCACAAAAACTGACTGTTTGGTGTGCTCTATGGGCTGGTGGAGTCATTGGGCCATACTTCTTCCGAAATAATGCTGGAGAGTCAGTTACCGTTAATGGAGACCGGTATAGAGCCATGATAACCGACTATTTTGTTCCCGAATTGGATGGCATGAATGTGGATGAGTTGTGGTTCCAACAAGACGGCGCTACATGCCACACAGCGCACGTCACATTCGATGAGCGCATAATTTCGCGGAATGGACCTGTCAATTGGCCACCAAGATCGTGTGATTTGACACCATTGGATTATTTTCTTTGGGGATATGTGAAGTCGCTCGTCTACGCCAACAAACCAGAAACGTTAGGGGACTTGGAAGCCAACATTCGTGGCGTTATTGCCAACATACGGCCCCATATGCTCGAAAAAGTGGTTGAAAATTGGACCTGTAGAATTGGATTTATTCGAGCCAGCCGCGGCGGCCACATGCCCGAAATCATATTTAAACATTAATGGCATAAAATTATCCTTCCAATAAAGCCAAATTGATGGACATTAAAACGATTTTCTTGTGTTTTATTTCAATTCGAAGTTCTATACCTCTAAAAAAAACACCCTATATAACAATAAAGGAAACTCTATAACTAAAAAATACTAATTCGAAGTTACCTGTCTACCTGGACTTATTCAGGGAAAAAAGATGGCGACCTAACTTTGGCATTTTATATACATATTTTACTCTTTGATTGGTAATATATTTATCCGAAAACTCGATAACTACATTTATATGTAATAAAATTAACAACTTTAATTTTTTATTAAAAATAGCTATGCAGGGAAATTGGATGTCGACCCTATCAAGATTTGTATATTAATACAATATATTATCAAAATATTAATTTCATTAGGAAACTCGATAGATGAAGGTCGACCTAAGTCGGGATCTTACACTATTATCAGTCTATTACAATTGATTCACAGGAATTGATGTGTGAAAGTAAGCTTACTTACTATACTTACTTCAGCTTTCGAAACTAGAGTCTACTTATAAATAAATAAAAAAAAATATATTTTTCCAGCAGAAGACACACACTTTTAGTGTCTCGTTTAATTTAAAAAATTCTGCTACTCTCGGCAAAAAGAAACTTTCAATTTAAATAAATGAGATTAGATACTAGAGGATGCTAAGCTTGGTGGAGTAGCCCGGAGAAATTCTTCAAGCGGATGTTGCCCGAATTCAACTATCTATTAATATGGATGAGTTGGAGCTCTCAAGTTTTGATCTTTAGATCTGTTCCTGACATCCATGAATAGTGATGGATAACCTTGTAGCAATCTCGAGTACATTGAAGAGCCACCTGGACGCTCAACAGTGCCAATTTCAAGATATAATATTTACTTGGTACGCTTGGCTGGCTAAGCACCCCTTGGACCTTCGCAACCAAATTTTGTAGAGTTAGTCTGGGAAAATATTAATGCAAAAACTAAAGACCCGAAATGGGGAGGAGGTCAAAAATGAGAGATATAATTGAAAAAATTTTATTTTGCCGTGAGTAGCAGAGTTGTTGAATCATAAAGAGAAACAAAGAGGCTGTCCTCTCCTTGATGCAAATAAACATACACACATAAGTATATATCAAATATATATATAGGTATTATTTATTTGTTTGAGAGTATACTTTCGAAGGCTTGGCCTTCATCATCAGTCTTTTTTTAATTATAAATATTATTATAAATTAATGTTTTAAATAAGCTTGTCTGCTAAGTAAGAACAAAATTTTTCAATATCCACGCGATACTGACCCCATAAAAAATAATACATATTTATAATTAAAATAAACTGCAACGGATCGTTGCTAAACTTTATCCAAATTCATTTGAAATATTAATGTTCTTGAGTAAAGTACTTTAAAATATAATTTTACTAAAAACTTTATTTAACCTTTTTTGTGGTCCCCAAGGTACTTAATTAGGATATTAAATTTCCTCAAAATTGGTTAAGTCATTTTCAAGATATTTAGAAAAAACTAAAAAAGTACTGAAATAAAGTACTAATGTTTGTGTACCGATATGTACCAAAAACTAATCAGCTCTTCATTTTGTTAAACTAATGGTAGGTTTTCAATTTCATTTCAATCAGCGCAAAGGTGTGGAAAAAATCGTGGACGAAAAAAACGATAACACACACACACACATTCATCCATCCCCACGCACTTCCAAAAAAATGGCACTTTTTGGCCTCTCGACGAGATTCCAGGTAATTTTTGGCAAAACCGCCACGTGCTAAAATTCAATCTCATTGAATACTTCAATTTGTGACCTTAATTGAGTCTATGGGTTCCGTAGTCTTTACCTGAGGACCATTTGAAGTCGCGCTTGCCGCGAGAGCGATTCCATTACTTTCTCCCATGCTTTTTCAGGCATAACAAAAAAGGTCCAATACCAAAGAAATTTAGATTTTTACCAATCGGAAACTAGACTGAACCCAATGCAAAAAAAAAATCAAAATCGGTTCCCAATTGGCAAAGATATCAGGTAACATAAACACAAAAAAAAAATTCACTTGAATTGAGAACCTCCTCCTTTTTTGAAGTCATTTACAAATGACAAATTCTTTAATTTGCTTGAAATATTGTTTAATCTTTCTAATTGTGAAAAATGTTTTATAACCGAATAAGAGATTGTTCAAAGTAAATAAGAAGTGAGAAAAACAACCGAATGTAATAATGCTAATTGTTTATTTTCCTAATAGAATCTTGAATGCCTTTCGTTGGCTGCCATTTGTTTATTTTTCCAAATAGTTTCAATTAACTTGCTGCCCTAGACTCTTTTAAGCATTAAATATGTGTCCCTTAGTGAGCCTGGGGCTCCATTTGTCTCTTAGGGGCAATCCGATTGGGAAGGGGTTCTCTCCTCGAGGCCAGAGAATTGATTTTTTTCTGTTTTCTTTTAGAAAATGAAAATTTTAGACTGTCACTGTATAAATGATTTAATCAAAGAAAAAACAATCTCGAAAATAATCGCTTTTATACTGAACCAGATGGTTTCAGTTGTTGTAAATCAAATCAACTCAAGACAGATGGACAGACATCTACCCGATAAACATTTTCCTTAGTCTGTCTGTTTTCAGGTGGGCCAAATTCAGCCTTCGATGCCTGTCAATACAAACCTCTCATGAATTGTTTCATTTTTTCTTAATCGAAAACTTCACTCACTAAAGAGACGCCAAGTTGATTAATTGTTTTTTTGGCAGCAATCCTTAATCCTTTCTCACCTCTGGATTAAAGGATAAGATTGAGAAATGAATTTTATAAAAATTGTACAAAAAAAAGATGTAACAATGATACACATTGTAATCATTTAAATTATTGTAATGAGATTCCTATTACAGAATTGATGATATTTACCGAGGGGTGATCCGCGATTGGAAGTAGGTATACACCTCTTTGGAAATATTTGGAAGTACTTGGAAATATTTGGAAGTACAAGTAGGTGTACAGCATATTAGGTCGCGGTTCACCTTTCGATATTTACAAAATGTTTTGAACAGTGGAGACGCCAACTTTTCTTTTTGGTTGGGCGACATCCGAAAGAAAAATTTGGAGGCTTGGCAGTAAAAATGTGGATTATTTCGGGCAATACAGATTTTTGCAAAATTTAGATACAGTAGAACCTCGTTTATCCGGACTAACTGGGACCAAAGGCAAACTCGATAATCAAAAATCCGGATAATCCGGCTATATGGGTAATAAAAACAAAACAAATCCTCAAATAAGCATATTTGAATTCATTAGGATAAAAAAACATGTTTATATCAAAATTACATAGAATTGCTTAAAAAAATACATACATACGTTAAAAAAATAAAATAACTGAAATTATAATTAAATAAAAATATCTACAAATCCGATCCGGATAATCCGAAGGTCCGGATTAATGACGGCCGGGTAAACGAGGTTTTACAGTATTTTGAATTTGTGAAATTCAAACTACAATTAAAAAATTAAATAAAAAACTTTGACACTATTTCAAAATTTATTTTACACAGAAATAGATCAACGATGGTTTCCCATTTTACTTTACTATACAAGGTATGGTCAAGTATTGAAATCTTGCATGAAAAAAGTGGTTTTTTCTTTCTTTTTTTCGAAATATTTCAAAAACGGCTGAAACTATTTTGATTAAAAAAATTGAGCGAAACCATGGCATTTCGGTCTACCAAAAACCCAAATAAGTGAACATCGAAAAAATTATATTTTTTGAGATAACAATTGTTTTGTCAAAATGTCTGTTAGTCTGTGCGTTACCAAATTTTTGTGGACGAGCTAGCTCAAAAACTAGTGTGAATATCGAAACCAAATTTCACACACAGTTTTGGTCCATTAAGATTAAGAGCTGAATAGATTTTGGTGTATATCGACCCAAAATTAAGGGGGTGGAGGGTGGTGAAAAATTAAAAATCTAGGCCATTTGAGCAAACTCAACCAAATTTTGTATTCATAATCAGTGCGACCCCAGAAGTCTAAAAATGCAAAAATTAATCGCCCAAATTAGAGGGGGGTGTAGGGTCAAAAAATGAAGATATAAGCTCTTGTACCAAACTCAACCAAATTTTGTATACATAACAGTTAGCCCCCAGGAGTCTAAAAATGCAAAAAAAAACCTTTCCTACATGATTATAAATAATTTTATTAAATATTAAATATAAGTGAGGGGCCAGGTTGTATAGTAAAGTCAAGTGGATTGCCACATTAGAACACGTCAGCTTATTTCAATTATGTACAACTGGGTTTTTCAATATTTTTTTGATTAAATGCTCAATTTAGCAGGTTGGGCGAGAACAATTTGGCTTAGGTGGTAGCCCAACTGCGCCCACCTCTGGTTTTAAACAATTAACCACTGGCAAGCAATCGGTTTATTGATAATTTCCAATTTCCAGACCTCGACCACAGGTCC